>JAODLI010012691.1:1629-24955 GCA_027575585.1 Percopsis omiscomaycus | reverse complement strand
GATAGATAGATAGATAGATAGATAGATAGATAGATAGATAGATAGATAGATAGATAGATAGATAGATAGATAGATGAAAACTAATGTGCCATAACTTCTAAAACATCACGTACTGTATTTATATTGCCATCAGTAATGAATATGTACAAGCCAGTTTTTGCCCTTGACTTGGCTGGAGGACAGCCTCAGGATGATGCTGCCGTCCCTTTCCCATTAGCATTATAAATTCTTCCACACAGGATCATATGCTGTGTACCTCTATTGGACGTAATCCTAATTGGCTAACCATGGCTCACATTGTTAACTCCTTTATATGTTAATAATATTTTATTTACACGTTATATACTGTATGCCACAGGCAAAAGATGAGTGGAAGGTATTAGGAATCCTGCAGCTTATGAAGCAGATCTTTATAGAGAAAAACAAAACAGATAATAAAATAGAGCAGATTCTACAGTCCAGACCGTACTTAGTTTAGGCTACATATGACTTCAACAGAAATATCAATATAAATGTGAAACAGACAGACTGCACAAACCGCTATAGCACAACGCTAACTGGCTCTAACAGCCTATCTTGGCATTCTGCTGATGTTGAGCCTTTCCAATACTAACTGCATTAGCATCACGTTACTAGGCCAGTTATAGTAACTATAACTCAATGAGTGACCCTGGTAAGGAGAGGTCAGGCCTCAGGCTAGATGGGGGGGGGGGGGGGGGTCATTTTCTTTTTGCATTCCAATCTATTGAAATCCATCAAAATAAGCTCTTCAGAGTTAGCGATAAAATATTATATTTCCTCTTTCCACTTTTAGAATGGAAATAATAGCAAGGATCTAGTGATCAGCTAAATGTTAGAAAGGGAATGTCACAGAAGGTTCACGGTAATTGGCCACTCTGGGAGGGGACGTTTACATAACTCATTGAAGTACTCTTGTTATCCAGTATTGAGTAAATATTTCATTAGCTCATTTTCCAAAAGGCTTTAGCCTACATTTACAGAAAAAGAAAACTGGTTCCAAAATCCACTGAATGAGCCTCATCAGAGAATCATTTAGAATTTCAGATCTCACGTCCAAGATAGGAGGATTCTGTAACCTGTATGTTCTAGAGTACTGTGCATCGAGCAGCGAACAGCGTGACAACAAGTGACAAATACTATACTAATATGTGCTGTTTTGACATGGCTGGCATGAAGTCACAGAGTTGCATTTTAGACATACCATAAATGATGAGTCACCCATCCCTGTTCGCAAATACGTGCGTCTATAGATGGTCGCACTATGCAAGGTAATTAAACAGAACGGAATGTGCCATTTGATTCACTGTCACACTGCCCATGGGGCTTTGCATGCAACATCAGTCAAAGGTTGTTAGAGAGAAACTGACCTCCACAATGAACGCATCAACATATCTATGGTCCAAGAATGTTACTAGTATTACTAGTTACTAGTCATTATCTAGTATCTCTTTTCACAACTATTTTAAATCCTTGCATTTTGAAAGGGGCATTCCCATATGTAGCTTATATACACGCATGCTACATTTAGAGGAGCTACATTTAGCAGACGCTGCACCAGCATGTTGTCTTGAATGCAAATCCAAGGCACACGACTGGCCAAAGCATGTGAATCAATTGTCATCCTGAGAATAAACGGGGATTCAGACCACAGCAGTGACATTTTGTGCACTGTATAATTAAGAAGTTATAATTAAGCATTTGATTGGCAGTGTACTTATGACTTATGATGAGGTGAATGCCAGACCCATACTGTGAGATCAAATCGAACCTCTTGGCTATATGCTCTCTCTCTCTCTCTCTCTCTCTCTCTCTCTCTCTCTCTCTCTCTCTCTCTCTCTCTCTCTCTCTCTACGCAATAAAGCATTAGCAAAGCAAAGTCTATAATGGACGTGAAATGTATCACAATGCTAGAATGGAATAAAACAGAACTGCTGTCCAAAGTATTTATGTAGAAAACAAAGCAATGAAAAATATGTCATAAAGGTCTTGAGGGCCAATAGTAAATTGCCCATAAACACAGATATTTTATTTTACAGCACTGAACAAACAAATCAATGTGTGTGTGTGTGTTTGTGTGTGTGTGTGTGTGAATGACACAGATCAATATCCCGCCATGTGTAAGGTATGCCGGAGACTAACAAATCTCTTTCTCTACCTCTGAATCTGTCTATACCCGTCTCTTTCTCCCCTCATTTCTCCCTACTTCCTCCTCTGTCCATCTTTCTTGCTCCCCATCTCCCGTTTCTCCATCTCCAACACCCATGCCGCCTCTGCTGAGCCATGAAACATAGTCCTATACGACACACAGGCATACACCAGAGATCGACGTTCGATTGTTCTCGCCTTCCTCCCTTATGTTCTACCCTATAGTTTATTGTGTGGCGCGCCAAAGAGCCTGAATTATGTCCCCTCCCTGCCGCTCATCATCAATGAAACTGTCAACGGGCTGTGGTGCGGCGGCAAGGCATACACTCATTGCACCGCCCCCCTGCGCGCGGCGCTCACCGTCTATCCTTCTATGGTTTCTATTCTCTTTCCCTGTTCCCCGTTGTCTCGTCTTTTCTCGCTATAGTGGCATTCAGCCTACGGCGAGCTGTGCACGCGGTAGGCCTATGGGCAACACTCTGGGATACAACCGCTCCTCTCGGTAAGAAATGGACGCACACAAACGCGGAACTCGCCTCGGTCTCCCGATTGGCGCAAGCGGAGGAAGGAGGCGTGCGAACGGCGGGGCGTACGACGCTTACGTCATGGTGATGCGGCCGGGTTACATAAAACATCATTACTACCACCGTTGCGTGATGCAGCACGCTGTAGGCTTCGTTTTAATGGTGGATGAGATGTGTAATAGACGTGGGCTACTTTGCCTGGGCTAACTACTGTAGGCTAGGCCTATACGTTAAAAAGAAAAATCCGGTGGCGGCGAGGCGTCTTTTTTTATAGCTCTCGCGCGTCCATGGTCACAGTAGTGTGATGAAGCTAATGCTCACGGATGCTAATGTCCACAGACACGCCAGCCAGCGTCACTCACCCACCCACCCACACACACACCCACCATAGAGGCGGATGATGAAGGAGGGATGGAGGGGGGGGGGGGTTGCAGCGGCCAATGAGGCAAAGACCTGACGGACTGAATGACTGACTGGCTGGATGATATCAGGACTATAGAGGAACTAACGCGTGCTTAAAAGAAGGGCGGAGAAGGAGGGGTAGGATGGGTGCAGAGGCCAGCGCGCCTACACGACGGCCAGAGGCGGCAGCCCTTCTAAAGTCAGTAGCAGCCTGGACTTATAGCAGACGTGCGCGGCAGTGCAATAAGCCCTCGCGGGGTGTTACAGGACCCATTGTGGACGCTATACCTTGAGACGCGTGCGCGCACATACACACGGGCGCGCACTCTGTCTCTTTCTCTCTCTCTCTCACACACACACACACACACACACACAGGCACTAAAGCCTAATCTCAATAGTTGCAGGCGTTTCCTTCGACAGCAGCTATTTTATTCATAGGCCACTGATGATCCACAGGCCTATATAGGCTCTCCGAAACGTGCCACTGAGCCAACGAGAGCAGCAGGGGGAAAATTACAAAAAGCCGTCGAAAGCGTTTCGGGTGGTCACTTCAACGTGTGATAGGACAAGCATAATATTCAAATTCTATACTGTAGGCATGTGGTGGGGGTATGGGATGATGGGGTACCATTTGAATGTGAAGATATGGGGGGAGAGGGGGCGAGAGGGAGAAAGAGAGAGAGGGAGATGTTGCAGATACTACTCATGGCTGTCTCCTGTGCCAGGCGAACCCGGTTGAACCCGAGCGGCAGCGGAGCTGCAGAGTTTCTGAGTGCACGGCAGGAATGCGGATCATGCCGCCGTATCTCACACGGGACGGATCTCTCTGCTCGATATGAATCCTTAATAAACATGTGTATTAACTTCACAAAATGACAACCCGCGGGCGAACCGGAACATACATCCCCTATACACTATACGACGCGCCCACCCCCCAGGATTAAAGCCCACCCGGCTCGCTCCTGTACCTTCTACCGAGCGCTCCTTGAGCCTGATGGTCTCATCAAATGGGTGAGGCTTGGTGAGAGGGAAACCCTCTTTGTACCGGAGTTTTAGAGATAACCCTCAAAGAGGAGGAGAGTGGCCTTATTCTCACGCTGGGGTAAACCGTATAGGACCGGGCCGCATTGTCATTCAAGCTGTGCTGACAGTTCATCCACCGTTATTTATCCGGCAATGAACCCCCATATAAGCCCATATCGATTAGCATGATCGGGCTATTCCTGTTTGGCACGTTTGATATGGGAGGCAGCCCATCATGTGCGGGCCTCGGAAAAATCATTGCATTTGATCGGCAGCTATAATGTCGGGAGTCAACTCTCGTCCATCACGCTCATATTCCGTTGCGCCCAGCCCGTCAGGCCACGCCGTGGCCGCGCGGTCTTGGTGCCACGGACGAGAGCGTTTTCAACTGGAACCCGTTTCCCCTCCCCGACAGGCACGCGAGCGCGGGCCTATGCGTAAAAAATATCGCGTCCGAAACGCAAGATGCGCTCGAACGATGGCCAAAGAGCGGACTTGACGCCCGATTGCGGCTATCGGGGGGGAGGAAGGCGAGAGTGAGGTAGGAGGAAGGAGCCGAGAGGAGGAGAGGGACGGGAGGAGGGCAGGTGGGTAGGAACATGGTGGCCGAGATGTGGGAAATATAATTTACAAAAAAAAGGCAGCTTACACTTCGTAGTTCTTGCGTACGGTCCTTCATGGTGTCGCCGCGCCGAGCTGGCTGCTACAACAGAGTCGCCCTGTGGGGTTTCCAACGCCGTTTCCGTCGTCGTGTCGCGCTCCGAGATTTTCCGACCGGAGATCTTTTAATCGATTTATTTTATTTATCTCCGTGCGCGCGCGTCTCTTTCTCACTCTCTCTCTCACTCTCTCTCTCTCTTCCAGCGGAGGTCTTCAAAAGCAGCCGGGGGGTTAGCGCTTATATACCTCTACCTCTTCGGTATAGGATGTTCGCTTTATTATTCTGTCCGTGTGTGATAACGACCCCCCTTTTTTACCGCTCGTACCCCCTTGATCCGCGGGTTCGTCGCTCGTGCGGTCGCAGTGTGGCCCCGCAGCGCGCACAAGCCCCAGCAATACGAACCAATGCGTTAGAAGGAGGTACTGATGCTGCGGAAAGAGAGAGAGAGAGAGAGAGAGAGAGAGATTGTGGCTGTGGATGGGAGGGGAGGTTGGAGGAGAGAGAAAGCGATGCAGAGGGGATGAGGGGGGGTCTAGTGCGCAGGCGCGCGTACTCCCTCCTCTCGCCTCCATCTCGACCATTTTACCTGCTCTCTAGCGGCGCTCAATTCCCCCTCCCACTCCCCTTTCTCTCCCGTCGCCCCCCTCCCCCCGCACACACACACAGGGTTCATCGCTCTCCGCAGCGTACAGGGAAGTGTAGTTTGTTTCAGGTGAACGAGAAGGATGTCGGGAAATGCGGCGCTGGGGATTCGCCCAATGCGGGTGTTGGCATGCACGCGCGAGGCTATGATGAAGGGGAAGCAGTGTAGGCTATAGTCTTTGTCTGACAGTGCGTGCGTGCGTGCGTGCGTGCGTGCGTGCGTGTGTGTGTGTGTGTGTATTTGTGTGTGTCTGTGTGTGTGTGTCTTGGCTATTGCCTATTGCCTATGAGCTGTCCGCTTCATACAAAATGGCAAGCGCCACCACAAGGCTCAACACAAGGCTTGCATTATGGGAAGCCTCCGCAGCATATGGCCAGTAGGCTTATAGCCTACATGAGATCGCTCCAGAGACTCATTTTTTTAACAAAAAATTAAAATTGATGATTTAAGAGCTGAAAATACTGAAAATACTAAATATTGGAGTGCAGACATTGACTTAACCCTTAGGCTATATCAAATGATTAATTATATAAAATAAAACTACAATACATTCAGATCAATAATCATATATATATATATTATATAAAAATAACAGCTAATATATAAATATAGGATATATAAAACTACTGTACACACACATATATATATATATATTGTATATCAAATAAAAACACATCATAATATAAATATATAAACTAAACTAAACTCTTATAGTACTAATTTGTAATGATCATTTATAGTGTTAATTAATATTTGAATATTTTATTTTATTCGATTGAGACACACTTCCAGATAGATGAGGCCCTCATCTATCTGGAAGTGTGTCTCTGTGTGAATTAGTTATTTGGTGCCGTTTGTGTAGAAGTCACATTAAAATCACATCAATGTGGGTGGGCTTAATATTAAGATGCAAGTTTGCTGAGTTCACAAAACTATGTACGCGCCAAAACCCAGGCGTCACTTGTCCTCGGTGTAGGCCTACTTAAAGTTGGTCCATTTCAGTGCACCAGCATTGACAGTTTTTTTGGTGGCTTCACTAGTTTCGTCCATTCTGGTGCATTGCTGCAACCGAATGGGGACCCTTAATTAACATATAGGCCGTTTTATACAGAGATCCCGCAAAAATGCCCGCTAAGGTAAGTTAAGGTATACCCAATATTAAAATGCTTTACTCACGTTTGATTTTATTTACCTTTACCAATACCTCAATATAATTATTTGGCCAGCCAATAGTTTTATGCCTTCAAGTTTCCCTGAGCGAGACATGTAACCGTAGCCTGCTCTTAAAAGAGTGCTAAATGTCTCAACTGAAAATCTTTAACTGTACTCAATAAGGCTAAGGCGTTTATGACTGCAGTTAAAGGTGCTTGAGGTGATGTGTAAATTTCACGATACAACCTGTATTAAAAATGCATATGCAGGCATGGAAAAAATTAAGAGACCACTGCCTATTCTTGTAAATATAATAATATAAATATAAATATCAAAAATGTAAAAAAGTATTTATTAAATAATTGTAAAAATAAATCAAAATAAATATAAATGTATTAAATATAAATGTAATTGTATATACAGTAGATGGTATATATTTTTTTAAATGTGCGGTGGCCTCTTAATTTCTTCCATGTATATCACAGCCACTTTTTCACAGACAAATTGTATCTGGAGATATGAGGCATACAGGTGACAGGAGTTATATTGGGACAGAGCAGCTCTCATACATTTAACCCCTATGAAGATTGCTATTAAATAAGGCCTTGAGGTTTTAAAATGGAGCTTTAATAGTTGAGATGAACTCTGAAGGCTGTCGGAGACTGGCTGCATGCCCAGAGGACACACTTGAATACCCCCCTCTCTTCTGCCACAGAATAGATAAAAACTATAGATAAAAACAATCTAGTCACATCTGCACACAATTTCAACTTACAGTAATGGAGTCTTTTAACATCAATTTAGATATATTCATAAATTATGAACCAAGCTTGCTCCATCACTCTACAACTATCAAGGGTAGGCCTATGTTTCAATTTTCATGCCTTTTATAGAAATAGTTTCTTGAGGGAAGTTCTCTGCATGATAAGTATGAATCCCTCAAGGGTCAGTATCACCTTAATACATACAGGTCTGTATTAATCTCTGTACATATCTATGTGTTATGCCAACATTTCACGGTGCTACAAATAGCTGTTTTCCTCTAGGGCAGGATGCAACTGAAATCATTTTGTTCCCCGCAATGAATATGGCAGTTGGCTAAAGCTAACCAGCTAGCCTTATAGCTTCAAACACTTAGACACTAAAATAACAGAACATAGTATCTGCTCTGTTTCGGCAACAAAGCAAACCATGCGGCTGCTCTTTATGGTTTGTATTTTATAGTTGGCTAAAGTACAATTATAAAGCACTGCAGTCTCCATGTTTTGATTTTCATCCTAGAGGTCACAGTGACATTGCACACCCCAATTAATCGTGTGTGTTTGAGAGATTTAGACCTGACTGCATGTGCAGGAACCCTCAATAAGGCTCTAAAAACATCCTGTCTTGGAAGCACATGAGGCAAAGGCACATAGTGACTGGATAGTTTCTCAGAGAATTGGTTGCAATTGTACCCAGAGTTGTCCAAAATATAAAAAGGGGGCCTTTTTGGAACCACATATCTGTTTAAATTACTCTCCAGTATGTTGTAATGAGTTTCAAAGTGTTTTTTGTGTATGGGGGCAGGATTGTCTAGTGGTCTAGGCGTTGGACTCCCAGCCGCAAGGTTGTGGGTTCGTTCCCTGAGGTGGCCTACCTGTAAGCATCCTGGAGCAAGATGCCTAACCCCTACCTGCTCCATGTAATAACAGCATGTAATTGTCGCTTTGAATAAAAGTGTCTGCTAAATGATCAAAATTGCAAAATTGTAAATTGTGTTAGAAAATTGCTTAGTAACCAAGAAAACAAATGAAAAACAGAACAGGGTTTCTCACTTGTTTCAAAATATTAAATATTATAATAAAACAGTTAATGCCTCTGGAAACCCACACAGTTTCAGTGATGGCCAGAGTTATTCTATAATATAGCCAATCATAAAAAAGATGTCAGTTGTTCCACATAACAGGTGCTACAAAAAGGACACAGGCGAGTTAGGGAGATGTCAATCGAGCGGGGGTATGTACACACACAGGCCTATAACCAGCCACATCAACTCTCAACACTTGCGTGGTCACAACACAAGTATATGGTTGCCTAAAACCAAACACATGAATCGAAGGGAATGTACAGTATGCTATAGTAGCTTGGTGGTATTTCATCATCCAGACTGCAGGGTGTCCTTCACAGACCCTTATTCAGCCTGATTAGAATTCCTGCTCCGCCTCACTGAGTCCCCAGATGCACCTATTGCACCTATGCGTTATTGATATAGTGGGGGGACTCAACATGTAAATCAGTCTATGGACACCAGTCAATAGACCAGCCCGAAGGTGATGAGTGTGTCACTACATGGCTGACAAACGCCTTTTAGACTCTGCGTTTGCGCCTGTTGAAGACAAATCACTTCTCTGGCAACTGCTGTTAGGTGGCATTTAGAGTATTTATTAATTTATTTATGCTATTCTGGATTTAAATGTACCATCTACTACAAGATTTTAATAAGGATGCTGTATTTAACTTCATTGGTCAAAAGTATTGGCTATTGAAAAAGTCAGTCACCGAGCACAGACATGGTAGAAAACATAGTTTTCTAACGAATGCTCAGATACACCCCCAAATTAATAAATTAGCTTAAAATGCAAAAGGTTGTAACACTAACATGCATAATGAACTGGTAGCATTGTTAGCATGTTAGCCAAACCACTAGCCTATGTACTCATCGCAGCCGTAAAAAAAATTCATTTCCATGTCATCATTAACTAGCATTCTGCAGCTGCCAACTTGTGGTATGCCAAATCACAGTCCAGTGGGCCTTCTTATTTGACCTTCCACCCCGAAACCCAGTTGTATTCTGCTGTTGACACAGCACCCCCCTCAGGCTGGGGCCTGGGACTGCATTGAGTCAATTTAGCTGTACCTTGCTTAGAAAGGCCAATCCAATGTCACTAAGTGTTTCTTAGTCATAGGCCTAGTCATTCTCTACTATCCTATCCATGTGTCAAATAGTTTAAAGAGAAAGAGCAGTAGCTGCTACAGTATTTCCACACTGTATTATCCCAGGTGTTTTGCTAATTAGATCTCTGCTTACGTTCAGCAACCAATCACAAAGAAGGTGTCAGTTTTCCTGAACAAAACCGACATAGGAGTATCAGGGAGATGTCAATCAAGCAGATTCTGTGTACGCACACACGGTCTTGAGAAGAAGTCTTACAGCTGAAAGATGACATCGCACTGGCTGCTCTGATAAAAAGTCTGTCTCTCTCACTTCCGCCTTCACTTGTTCATTGTTTCTGTCCTTCTGTGTATTAGCACACACATTGTTCATCTCCCTTTCGTTCTCTCTGTCAGCTTCTCTGTCTTTCATCATCGGTCCATCTCTCTCATTCCCTTGATTTTTTGTCATTCCCACTCTCTCTCTCTCCCTGTCTGTCTAGATGGGCGTGTAACCTGGTGAACACACACACACACACGTCTCTCCATATCTCTATCAAGCTCTTTCACACACACACACACACACACATCATGCAAACACATTTATGTGGTCACACATGCGCGCGCGTACACACATGCACACACACACACACACGCTTACACAGAGGGAGAGAGAGAGAGAAGAGTGTGTTTTTGCCTATGAAATATTCATGTCTTGGAATATATAAACCCTGATTTGTCATACATTAATGATGCCCATTTGAAAACCCCAATGGTCAGGGTGCTCGCGCACACACGTGTGTGTGTGTGTGTGTGTGTGTGTGTGTGTGTGTGTGTGTGTGTGTGAGAGTATGATATCACCTCACCACATTATATAATACTCTGCTGGCTGGTTAGGAAGGATTGCTCTGAGCTTCAATAACACATATTCCCTCTTGCTACACATTACAGTGCATCGTAGTGTGGTGTTACTGTATAATGGAACAGTTTACATTGGACACGTTTATTTCCAAAATACCCATTTTGAACAAACAGTATAATCAGTATACAGTATAGTATAAAGATATTGACTGTGTGCCCTATGGGCAAGAGTGTACCTGCTATTTCCCATTCAATGTCAATGTTTTATGTATCTGATATAGGAGAATGAGAACATTAGGGATGAAGCATGCCACTGGGTCGGATTCTCCACAAAATCTGACAAATCAATATCATGTTATCATGTGTCGATATACATCTTGCAAAACCCAACTGAACTACCGCTATGTGTGTCTTCAATGCAAACACACTGTTTCACCAGAGAGGGGCAGATGTTCTCGGCGAGGCAATGGGGCGCATGGGAAATGCAGTCCTAGGGATAGGATATCACTTCAGCAAAACTACCTGGAAGTGCCTTTAAATGATGATTGCTGATGTCAGCGTAATGCATATTGAAAAATGACACTCTTCAGAAGTATTGCTTGTCATTTTCTGCTTCTCTGGGTCGGAGAACCTGCAAAATATGGCACAAGGATCGACTTGTCGACAGTGCAAAGTTACAGGTTACATTTATTTTGCAAAACTCATTTATATATATATAGTTTTAACAAAATATGTCTCAACATTGCAAAAAAGTCAGATTTTGTTCTGTACATAATATTGTGCAAGAAATATATTATATTTTGTATTACAGTATAGAAGGCTTAACTTATCAGAGCACTGGACAGGGTGGTTCAAATGTAAATGTTGTCACATTTGAAAGAAGTAATGCTCAGTATGCAGTGTGTGCTATACTGAACCCACGTGCTAGGTTTGAAGAAAGATACTAGAATCTAGATGGCAGTGTCCTATGTATTGTGTTGTAGCGTTTGTGTGTTCTAGTGTGTGTGTGTGTGTGTGTGTGTGTGTGTGTGTGTGTGTGTGTGTGTGTGTGTGCGTGTGTGCGTAGGAAACTAAAACTAGACTCTCAAGTTTGAGAATCTAGGAAGATGCGTCTGCCATGGCGGCAGTTTCTACTCTCACACACACACAGACACACAGGCACACATGCCTTAAGCTAAATTTAATAACAAAAGACCAATGATGCCCACATACACACTTTGTCCCCCCACCCGCAGCAGCAGCATTGCTGTGTTTTACTCATTGTTCAAATCCAGGAACCCCTCTGCTACACGAAATGTCATACAAACACACATCTGCAATTAAACAAAGCCCCAAAACAAACACATTTACTAAAGTATCACAACTGACTCATATGCAACAGGATGTGTTTTGATGACTCATCACTGCTTAACGGAACAAAGTAAAACTCTAAGCTCCTGTTTTGTGGGTCTGTTGCTCAGAGATGGAAGTAGATTATGTCCATGCAGCCTGTCTGCTATTAACTGCAGTAACCCCCACCCCCCCACCCCCGCCCCCACCCCCTGCCCCCACCCCCTGCCCCCAACACACACACACACACACACACACACACACACACACTCACACACACACTCACACACACACAAACACACACACACACAAATGCCCAGTTTACCTACAGTACAGACTATATAGGGGTTGTTTTTCCTTAATCCACATGCAAACCATGACCTGTTCATCAAACCACCAATACATCTAATTATCCCCAACCTTCCCTTGTCTTTGAGACATTGTGCTGATAATTACAAGACCATCATTCGATCCACAAAGGCATAGAGTTAACAGTTAGCAAGGTCAAATACATCATGCGTGATTTATTATACTGGGAAAATATCAACATATAGTTTTTTTATCATCTACAAACAATGATGTATTTTGTGAAATTGAAAGCATTTGTTTGAAAATATATAGTTCCTTTATATTTCCTTGGACCACTTTTGACTGACCACTTCTGACCAGGAACAAAACTGCTGCTCAGTCCCAGTCGTCTAGCCATCACAACTTGGCCCTTGTCAAAGTCACTCAAATCCTTACGCAAATCCTTACGCAAATCCCAGCTTCTAACACATCAACTTTGAGGACAAAATGTTCACTTGCTGCCTAATATATCCCACCCATTGACTGGTGCCATGGTAACGAAATTATCAGCGTTATTCACTTCACCTGTCAGTGGTCATAATGTTATGTTATGATCTGGATACAGTAGTGGGCACATGCATTGACCCACATTCATACATATTTTTACATTTTCATACATATTCAAGTACACAAACACACACAGTCTAGACCCACACAGAACAAACACCGATATGGATTATTGGCAATCACACGTGAATACACATAGCACACACACACACACACACACACACACACACACACACACACACACACACACACACACACACACACTGTTAAACTTGAGCCTATAAACAGAGTGACTTCAAATGCTATTCTGCCCTGCTGACTGTGCAAGTCTGTCTAGACAAAGCACTTCACTACAGGAGAGTGTGTTAACTCACACTACAATAAATCCAGTAGAGAATTGTGGAATCTGTACAGAAAGACTGTTTTCACTCTACCTTTACAAAATTGCCACCATATTTCTTGATGTGAAGGCTATAGAGAGCTTCTTCAAAGGGGGTGTTTTTTTGGGGGGGGGCATCCTTTATACTGTAAGGTTATGAAAAGTTTAAAACTTACAGACATACTTTATTAGGGAAATTAGGGAAAACGTTTTCCTATAGAGACTATAGTGTACATATATTATTAGCAATAATACAATATTAATTTTAGCATGCATTCATTTAGTATGCTATATTTTAGTATCCAAATTTAGTATGCAAACAATATTCATTAATATGAGTAGGCCTACTAAACAAAACTTTTACCATATAGAATACAAAAAGCAAATCAAAGCTAATCCAGGTTTTGTGCAGGAGTGTTACTGTAAATGCACTCAAATGCAACAGTGTTGAATGCAAAGAAAATTATTAAAAACAGTTTTGTGTTTCCTTATGACATATCAACACTGCCCCAAAATGCAATGGGTTGTGATAGGCTACACCTGCCTTTTTTAAAAAGTTGTTTATGAGCCATAATAGAATATAAAATCGCCATCATTTTGTTACAATTTAATTGTGACCACTAGAGGGCAGACTGATGCAATAGAGGGTCCCCGCATCACACACACACTTACATTGGGACTCCAAGTGGTAGTGTGCATGTATGTAGGTAGTAGTTCTCATATTTTATGACCGGTAAAGGCAAAATGCTAATTCTGCTCAGGTATTGTGTGTGTCCAAACAAACCAAACAAAACTTGAATCAGGTGAAGAGAAGCCTTCGACCCTGTTCAGGCACACAGCTTGAGACGGCACTGCAGCACCACTGTGGTTGAAACTGTTTTCCCGCTAAGGATAGGCCCCTCCCTAATATATATATATATACACTCACCGACCACTTCATTAGATACACCTGGCGAGACAGTCCTGCAATAAATCCCTCGTCATGATTGTTATAATGCTCAGTTCAAGTTGAAACCATAGACTGTAGGTTGAAACCCTTTAAGGGAGGTGGCGATTCAGCTGTGAGATCATTTAAGAGGATGTAGTTTGTGGTGCTGTTAAACTGTATTGAATTAAACACAAAGGTGTTTGTGTTATTTAGCCTAGCCTCACTGGTTGAAATGAGGTGGCCAAAATAATAGAAACACGTGTCAGTACAACGCAATACAGTGTATATATATGTGTGTGTGTGTGTAAATATATATATATATATATATATATGTGTGTGTGTGTGTAAATATATATATATATGTGTGTGTGTAAATATATATATGTGTGTGTGTGTAAATATATATGTGTTTATATATCTACTATGTTATAAAAGACGGTTACTGATTTTCTTTTCTTCTTCTGGTGCTCCAGGATTTTAAGTCCACCATACTGGCATACTGGGCTTGTGTGCTATACATGCTATTAGTACATAGTACTTAATATGCATTATTGCGTATATGATGAATGTATATGTGTATGAATGTATGTCCTCCTGGCAGCTTGGCTGTTTGCTGTGAGCCATGTGACAGTTTGGACTCCAGGATTGTTTGCCGATAGCGGCAGCTGCCGAAGCAAGTTGTTATGATTACAAAGTGTGTGTCATGCCACCTGCTTCGCATTATCAGCACAAAATGTTGTGCAGGCAGTGGTTTTTCCCACAAAAACAGCAGAATAAGGCCAAGCCAGCCTAAATTCAAATGTTGTTTCATATATTTGATGTTTTTCTGAGTGCACACATGCTGGTGTGTACAATGTTTGTTAGGCGGCCACAATGCTGTGACATGCTAGGCTCCAGTGCATGGGCAACCAACAGCCGTGGGTACAGGTGTGGTTATGTATTTGTGACATCTTACTTGGTAGTCTATGTGTGTGGATGCATTGCCTGTTTATGTTTATGCGCTCTCTCTCTCTCTCTCTCTCTCTCTCTCTCTCTCTCTCTCTCTCTCTCTCTCTCTCTCTCTCTCTCTCTCTCTCTCCAAGCAGGTTTTACACGGTCAGGCCACAGTTCTCTCTATTGCCCCCTAGAGGTCGTGATTTTAAACAACAGTTTTAATGAGAAGTAGTGAAGGTTGTCACCTTGGGCCCAGGGTTAAGGGGTGGGGCCACACACCCACGCATGAACACATGAACCAAGCCCACAAACACACATAGAGAGGCAGCCACATACACACGTATTGCTGTTTATTGACTAATTAGAGTAGTAAAAGTCTGTCATGGCACAAAGCCAGACATTTCTTAACTGCTTTGCCCCACATGGTGGAGGAGAACATCTGATGCCACAAATGATTCACCACAAAACCCACATCCGATAAGCTCTGGTGCGTGGCAATGCAGTGTAGTTTGGCCTATAAAGGCCTTCTTCCAGCGAAATGTAACTTGCAACAGACGATAATATCTTTGCTAGGCCTGGATCGCATTTTATGTGATATTGGATAATGAGAAAATTAGATTAGAATGAATCAGATTAGGTTAGAACAGCAGCAACGTGGAAAATGAGGATCACCAACACCAGAACAGGATAATTTGTGTCCGGAATTGCCCCTGTTGTTGAAACCAGCATTACAAAAACGGGTTCTGTATATAAGACCATTGAGGAGAATGGCCACGGGAACTATAGGCCTACTTTTGACAGGCTGTAAACGCATTGCAAGTCGTTTATTTTATTTCTAAATCAATAAAAAAGTTGAGTAGCAATTTTTTGTCGGAACTAGTCGTCTATATAACATGTTTGTTTAACAAAGGGTTAAAATCCATTCATTTTATTGTTTTAATAATGTTTTGATTGAACTTTCGTAAGGGGGTTGGCCAATCATTTCTCTTCTGGGGATGGCACACCAATTACCCTGAACACAAGTCCACCTTGGGTGTTCTACCCTCTCCTGGTTGGAAAATGTTTACTATTTTCTGCCACCTAACATAATACTAAATTCAATTTAGAACAGTGATTAAATAGCGACCAATGTATGTGTTTGTATGTAAGTATAATGTATACAAATGTAAATGTGCCTCTTTCACTGCAGAACAGTTTTAAACATTTTTTTTTTCTTACTTTCAAGTCAATAGAAAGTGGACACAAGGTGGATGGAAAGGCCAGACCTACATAAATGATTTATCGCAACCTTCTAAGGCGACAGCTTGGTGTGCAAAAACAGGGCAACGTTGCCAAATGCCTTCCTTCACGGAGAGCTCACTGCACACACACACACGTGCACTCTCTTCAGCACCTCCTAGCTCTACATGTACACACTTGAGAGCTTTCGCCTCGCTCCCCTCCTCCCAGTTTCCCTGCTGATCTACTGTGGGCTCGCGAGCGGGCCTGAATTGTGACCGTCAAGCACGACTCCCGTCCCGTCTTCCCTTCCCAGAGAGATCAGCATTCAAGCGGCGTACACACCGAGCGCCAGCCTCAGCCGCCTTCAACAGAATACAGGCTGAATATCGTTCATTGCCTCAGGTTGAGATGCTAATGCGTTCACGCTGCCAGAGCAAACCGTGCGCACAGCACTGTGACAGGCCCGGATATACAGCAATAAAACCGTCCCAACGTGGTGACTAATGGAAATATTACTGCGTGTATTTTCTTTGCCACTTTGCTTACATTTTTGTCATGAGAAATTCTCAGTGGGCTTGTACGGAGAAAAGAGGTTAAAACAGCCGTTTCAGAATAGCCTATAGGCCTATCCGACATACGCAAAACACCTGCATCTCAGACTCAATGGATCTGCAACGCAGTGATGCAACACTGACTCATTCTCTCATTTCAGCTGAATTGACATTTTGCATCCAAAATGAACCTTTAGGAGGGTAAACAGGCTCAGTGTCATTTTGATCTGGGCCTGAAGGCTTCACAGTGCGCACCAGCGCACATATTGTCATAGTGCTCCCGTTCTAATTGAAGTGAATCAGATACTGCAAAATTGATTTACTTGCAAAGACAGGATCGCAAGTCTCCTCCTGGGGCGCCAGGGGGTATATGTGTGTTCAGTGGGTGATTCAGTAATATGATTTAAGAGATGGTTCTATTTTGAGACACAGAGACAGAGATTGAAGATATGAGCACAGTCATGGAATCCATATCAGGCGGGATAGTCTAGTGGTCTGGGGGTGTTTCTCAAGGAAGTCAAGAAAGGCTCCTTAACGGCTGCTATTTCAAGCATGCTCCGTCATCATATTAAATAAATAAATAAATATGCCCATGAAATATATCGTGAAATACATAGAGTAAATTAAGCAATAAATATATAAATAAATACATAAATATGTTTTTATTTCAGATTGACGTTTTTCAAAGGACTACTTTTATTTATTTCAAGGCACTTTTATTTCATAATGCCACATATATTAATTTCAAGCCACTCATTATGAAATACGTATTTCATAATGTTTCATAAGGCAACATTTCCATTCCTTATATTCCAATGAATGGGCCGTGGTTATCTCACGATGTGAGTGATGGCCGGCTAGTCTAGTGGGGCAGGACAGGCTGGTGGTCTAGGTGTTGGACTCTCAGCAAGGAAGGTTGTGAGTTCAAGACCCAGAGGTGGCCTACCTGTAAGCATCCTTGAGCAAGATGCCTATAACCCCTACCTGCTCCATGTAATAGCACCATGGAATTGTAAGTCGCTTTGGATAAAAGCATCTGCCAAATGACCTAATTGTAAAATGTCCGGCCATGCCCCACTAGCCTACATAAGCATTCATTTTGTGTCTTAATTTAGTTAGTGTTCTAAGCATATACATTTATATTTTTTGACTGTGAATCTCTTAATTACACCAACATTGTTCTTGTGAAACAGTTTGTACATGTAGAAGACATAGTCATAATTCCATATAGTTATAAAGATGGCTAGCATAAGAGCATATGTTTTACATTTAAAGGTACACTCCTCACACGTTTCCAGTAATTGAGGACTGTACCTTTTAATCCCATGTTAAATTTGAAAGTTTATTTCATTTGTTGGATCGGAGATTTTTCAAAGCAATCACATTTAATTTTAAAACTAAAGCTCTCATTTTCCTAGCTGCAGGTGGAGAAAGGACCCAACCTCAGTGTCTAGGCATAAACAAACTGCATCTGCATCAGAATTCATCTCGGTAGAGCTTCTTATTCACGTAATAAATGTCCATGAATGCATTCCACACCCACAACTGCACCAGGCTGGAATGCATTATGGCCGAGAGTAAGTAATGTTCCCACTTCACTTAGTTAATTGCTCTTGGCATAGATTCTGCAGCACCAGAGATTAAACAACTGCAGTGTTAAAGGTATTTAGTGATTTAAGAAGTACTGGAGCAGAACGCTATTAGTTTTTGTTGACTTACACTGTAAAAAATAATACATTTTTCCAACGAAATAGGAATTGTGTAATTATTGGCCACTAGGCGGACAGCCATGAGAAGGTGGGTCCCCGTACCACTTACACACTTATGAGGCCTTTGTGCATGTGATTGTGTGTATACTGACTCCATTTGTGTCCTTCCGATTTGCATCTAAACACAATGGTGGCGAATTATGCTAAAATTAGTTCCTCTCAAAGGGATTTCATTGCGATCAAATCAGTTTTTATCCATCCATTTACTGAAATCAAAATAGCCTGAATTAATCGGGAAATCATAAAATGCTAATTAAATCACATAATTCTGCTGGAATTTACACATTACACAGAACTTTTATTCTACTCGGAGCTGAAAATGTAGAACTGTGGAGACATTTTATTTCAGTTGAACATGAGAAATATAAGACAGAAAGATAACTTAACCTAGGTAAGTGAACTACTTTTTTCAGCATGTACTGTATATTGAGAAAGGGATTTCACTTTTAAAGATACATCTGAGATAAAATACAAAAATCAGACTGAACCCTTTAGACCTTAAGATAATTCTAGCTTCAGTTATCTGTGTTGGTATAAAATATACGTTATGTCTGAATATGGCTGTATGTCATCTTGACCATGACATTTCCCTGTAACATCAGAGACCATCAAGACTCTTGCCTTCCAGGATCACATTCATCATTGAGTGAAAATTCTGTTTGCCTGTCATTCATATGACTATAAATACACATAACTTATTTTAATGTTGGTATTATAAGTATCGATTCAATTACTCTTATTCACTAGCAGGCCTGATTCTGGTTACAAGCTAACAGGCCATTAAGTCTACCAGTGCATTTCTGATTTACATAAAGGAGAACAGAGTCATAGTGCTTCCCCTAGATTTTTTTGCAAGTGGGGTGGTAGGCCCTGGAAAGCTACCATCTCAAACAAATTGTCACAGACAATCACTGTGTACATTGTCTTTACACCATCGTGCAGGGAGGTAGTTGTTTGTTTACATCACGTGGTAAATTTAGATAAAATAAAATGGTCTCACAAATCAAATTTGGGAAATAATTTCATCAGCATTCTAAATTCTTGGGGGGACAACTATCGCCTATTACTTTACAGCCAAGATAAAATGTCTGCTAAAACGCAATATTTCCAGTATGCATTTTTTTCCCTTGGCCAAGGCAATGTTAAGGGAATCACTGAGTGTCAGCTTTGATGAATTGTCAATGCTTGACTATGTTAAAGCAAAGGCAGCAGCAGAAAAAGAGGTCATCTCAAAGACATAATCATTAATCCATAAACCCCTTCTCTTAGCACATTTATTCCCGTTCAGTGCAGCAGGGAGTTGAAATCTATCGCAGGTTACTTTGGGCTTAAGGATTTGGCTTTGGAAGCGATAGGACACTCCACACAAAAATGCACCCGTTTGGAACCACAGAAAAAGAGATCTGCTCCAGCAACCAAACCTACCTATCACTTCACTGTGTTAGGTGTGAACATCATAAGCACCTGCTCATCCAAATGACCTGCATGTGACTTCTGATTAGTGGACCAATCAATGGATTCACTAGACATTTGATTAGCCTCCACTGATGAAGTGGAAGGTCAAGACACTTAACTCCCTCTGGGGAAGGGGGGATTAGTGACGCCGGCGAAACACTGGCGCTAATACAAACTATGTTTTGTCATGAAAACATGTATCACTGAAAATGATCAACAAATACATTTAAAGGCAACCTTTTCACTGTAAAAATATGCCTCTCTTTGGCATTCCCATCAAGAGCAGTCCCATCAAGTGGTATAAATCGTAGTGTAATGTATTAAGATCTTGTAACGTCCGTGTAACGTCTGTGTAACGTCCGTGTAAGGTCCGTGTAACGTCACGGTGCAGTTCCATGCCCTGTTAGTGTTGTCTTCCAGTCTGTGATTTCCGTGTTCCGTGTGTTGTTCCATTCCTTTTTTCTGTCTCCCTCGTTGCCTTATGTGTTGATTATTGTTTTCACCTGTGTCTCCCCGTGTGTTTTTACACCCTGTGTTCCTGTCTAGTGGCTAGATTACTCCTATTTCCTCTACTCCCCCATGTTAGTTCTTTGTTTACCGATTCCGAATCTGTGCACCTGGGGGAAAGGGATATAGGTGGGGTGGTTGGGGTTTGTCGCTGTCGATTATTGTTTCTTGTTTGTTGCCACAGTTTGTATGGAGGAGAATCACACTACTCCTGTGTAATTAAAATGACTGTAAACTCCCATTGACGCCAGTTCTGTGTCTTTCGTGCCTGTATTCTCGTCTGTCGTCAGAGATCTACAGTATGGATAGCCATATAGAATATGAGCTCAGCGTCAACTTTTTAGAAATATTTGATACTTAATTTATGTAAAAAGGTTTCTGTTTGTCTGCACACTGGCACCTAACATCAATACATTCGATTACCATGTATTTTCAGCGTTAACGAATTTTGGAGTGTTGGTACATATCAAAAACAGCTGGAAGCCTGCTATACTCATGAAAGCAGGCATTGTTTTCCCATCTAAGGAGATGTTTATGTAGGTCTTGAAACTGTATTTGTATTCATTTATGCAAAGCTCATCTTCCCGTAGAAAATGAAATAAAAACAACGCTATCTTTCTCTTTTCCTGTTTTGCTGTGCTTGTTTCTGTCTCTAAATGCTCTCCAAATTACAATTGTAATATTTGTATCTCCGAACATATGGCATATGACATTCTGTCCTCAGTAAAACAGATGCTATGTACGGCTTTATGTGATGTGACATGGCATAATAAATGCATTGCTTTGTTGTACAGACCACCTCTATGGCTATTTTCTGGTGAAAACTTTGTTGAGACTCACTGTCCCTGCAAAATCATTTGCAGGAACTTTTTCTTAGTGCAAAAACACGGCGTTGGTGCAAGGCAAACAATGACAATCCCCGTGCTAGACACTTTGTGCATACGTTATTCACTCCTGGGCATACATCAGCTTTCAGTGGCTTAAAGGAACAGTTCACATTAGCAGCTAGTTTTCATTAGTCACTTTTTATACACAATATAATTTTGCTAATGTGTAATAATTATATTGTAACAGGTTATATAGGTTTGGGTTTTAACTCAATGAATACAAAGAGTTTTTCATCGATTCGTATTGGGATTTACAGCCTTCAGAGTGAAATATATGCTGACAAGGGGCTATGATCTGTGACAGGTTCCTTACTGCAGCTGAAGCAAGGAAATGTATTTTGTAGAGAAATAGGCAACTGATGTCAAATGCTTCTCATGGCTGTTATAATAATAATCATTACACTTATATAGTGCTTTTCTAGGTACTCAAAGCGCTAGTACAAAGCAGAGTAATAGTCTAACTCTGAGGGCGGTTTACTTGGAAATGCATTGGAAATGCATTGTTGTCTAATGTTGTCTTTGTTGCCTAGCATGCTAAGCAGGTCTGTTGCGCTTTCCATGTTATAGAACCACAACCAAGCTAAACAGCAGCGACAGTTACATTCGTTTTACAAGGCCACATCAACATTCCAAACTTAACTTTTGAAGAAACCCAATTTTGTACTTTCCTAACCCCTGAGGCCCACACGTCCATTTTCATGGTGATCCCAAAGTAAACAAATAATCAAGGTTCTTCAGGGACTAGCTGTAAAATGTGGAATGTCCAACAGAAAACAGACAAATGCAGAAGTAATTAAGACACGGTTACCCTGAAATGGCAGGAATTCAAAAATGAGTTTTACTAGTTTACTGTTTTTAGTTTAAGGCCATTAACATGTTTATGGTAAAGTATACAATTTTAATTGCTATTATAGTATGTTAATTGGTCTTCCTAAGCCAAAGTGTACCCAACACACAACAGCATAACATCAGACCCCATTGATTTGTTAACACAACTGTATACAACTGAAATATACTGGCACACAAAGGGTTATTTCTGCCTCACCACCATTGAGGAAGCTACTTATCTCTGAAACTACAGTACCAATATCCTGTACAGCTTTAACTTTCCATATTTGCTTTTTTTTTTACATTTCTAAGCAATGCTGTTATACCTTTACAGATTAAATGTGAATCCCATGTGATCACATGTAAAGTTTATAGGGTAGCTATAGGTTTCCATTTGCTAAACAGGTTTATTATCGTAACACTGTAATAGAGTAAATTCATATGTGTGTTTAAGTATATTACAAGGTCTCACACACTACTGTATTTAACAGACTAAAATAGTTCTTGTGCATTTGCTGATCACAGTAACAGATGTTTAGATTCTATACAATAGGCACAAAATAGTTCACAAGCCTATTCATTTGGATAGCAGTGGCCAACCACAGCACAACACTACTGCCAGTGCTGGGAGACGTAAGAATTCAAAAACTACATGGAAGTCCTGCGTTAGTGTGTTGTGGCTTTAAATTTAATTTGAACCGGACAGTGTTGTTTTGGATTTTTGTTTCAACTGTCTCAGGTCGCATTCACACTAGAGCTTTTGGTGCGGACCCGGGTCCACTTGAGCCGTTCGGTTAGTTTTGATAATGTGAACACTGTTTCCGAACTCCTGTGCGCACCCGGGACCGTATCCGAGTCCGCTAGAAAACGGGGGTCTGGAGTACGGTTCACCTGAAGTCTAGTGCGGTTCGCATTGGTGTAAACGCTATCCGATCTAAAACCAGGAAGTAATTGACCTTTCACTGGGAGTTTTATTGACAGGCAATCTGACCAATCAGAAGGCCAATATTATAAGCTTTGTTGCTATTGACGCCATTTTGTCCCACAAACAAAAGCATCTCCGTCAACTGGCATGCATCACAGTATCTCCGTCTACTTTAAATTAAGTTTATTGTACTTTGTAAAAATTGTGAAAAGATGTTGTTATGGGACATGTAACAGACAGCAGACACCTAGACAGACTGGAAAATGTACTGTTCTTTCCATTTCAAAAAACAGGCAGAAACTTGAAAAAGTGTATGCGATGGATTCAAATGTGTGGACAACCTCACCAGCAGAATTTGGATCAACTGAAAAATCCCAGCCTAACACATTTATGTGTGTTCTAAGGTAATACAAGTA
>JAODLI010012680.1:0-24958 GCA_027575585.1 Percopsis omiscomaycus | reverse complement strand
TTGTGACTGGCACAACAGATGTGCCAGCACTCTGGTGTTAAATGGAAGAGTTATTTTTGGTGACAGAGCCCATCATATCGTCAAATACATATTTAAATGGGAATCACTGAATTTTAAGAGAGATTGCCCTTTCCTTTCCCTGCGATCCAGGTTTATTTTTCATTGGAGAATACCCACCGACAATATTCATTTATTATTGAGCAGCGCGGAGGTTTTTACGAGGGAATTCTCCCACTTATTGTCAATGGAGCAGCTGCACAGTGTCCCATTTTGATGACATCATAAATTAGACTCTTGGTTCTCTGGGTTCATGCTCGGGGAGGAAGCTGCGCATGGCACATAAATATTAATTGAACAGGCCAAGGCCCCGAAGAATTGAATTCTGAAAATTGAAGGTTGTTCCCCTCCGAGCGGCACGATGCAAGCCAAAGCGAAAGAGGAACAGAAGCTGCCCTTCTATGTGATGTGTTTTGGTGTGATACCGTGGAGAAAAACTTTCTATTTTTGTTTACAGAAGATTGTGGATTTCCTAATTTTCTGTTAATATTATGTTAACATTCCTTGCCAAGACAATGTTTGCTCGCCTGGTAAAATAATGCTTATTTAGACTGTAGTTCTCCATGTAGAATATTAGACTAGTACTGTATGTGCAATGATTTTTTGGTGCCCGCTTGGCCATTTTAAGCAAAGCTACTTATCATAGTGTGATATGTCAAAGGCTATTTAAACGTTTTCCACATGATTTTGGATCTTTAACTTGATCTAAACGCTGCCACATTTGTGAATTTCTTTTGATTTGTTTTGACAGATATTGTGGGCTATAGATAGACTCGTAAATTTAAAGGCCATTTGAGATTTTCCAACAACATTTTACAAGGCAAATATTTCACACAGATTTGAAGTTATTTTTAGCTTTATTCAGTGTTTGCAGCGCTTTACGTTTCCACCTAAAAGGCTATACTGGCTATAACGGGCAGGGTAGGTTAGTGGGTAGGGTGGCATGCCCCCAACTGACAGGTATGGGGGTCCCTTCTGGCAGTGACACCACTCGTCCAACTCTCCATAGAGCAGCTTGTAGAATTGTTTCATTTTCCAGCACAGTTCTGGTGCACACTTTATCTGATGTTGTCATTGTGTCACTTTACTGTCAATGTGAAATCTATTTGTACTCATGTGGAGTAGAGAGGGCTAGTTCTCTCATAGAAAGAGTAAAACATTCATTTCTAATTGTGTATAGTGTCTTTTTTCACACAGTGGAACAAAACGTATTGTATGAAAATGTGGACGACCGCTCGGCTAGCCGTTCTCTGCTGATATTCACAGCTTTTTTCTTGGGTAAAAGATGGCCTGCACGTTAGTCAACAAGGTGAAAACATTTTCCAAAAACAAACCGAAGATTAGATGGCACCTGTTAAACTGAAGTGCCAACGGTTGTGTCAGTTCATTAGCTGTGCCAAAGAATAGTGTTTTCCTAACACGCTACCGATTGATACACACACACACACACACAGGTCCATCCAACTAGCATTTGATTTTGGCTCACATTTCATATTTCCTCTGCCCTCACCTTCAACCTTCAGGTTTGCTGCAGTCAATATACTTGTCTTCCCAGTGTGGGTGAGGCTTTGGGGAAGGGAGGGGGAGAGAAAGTTCCTCCTGCAGATCAAATGGTCGGAAATCAAGACGTGTCCTCAGCCTGTTCCCTGGCTGCTGACTTTGTAGGAGATCTGCCCTCTCGCTGCGCTCACACAAGCACCTCAGCCTCCCAGAACAACAAGAAGCGGGCTTTGGTTGCCTCTGATCCAGGGACACTAAAGAGCGGTTGACTGAATGAAAGGCAGACACAGTTTAAGTTATGTAAGGGAGCCGGAGGAGGGTTGAGGCTTCCAGCCGCTTTTTCAACCTCTGCCTTCCTCTCCCCCCACTGTGCTCTTCTCCATTTGCTATCTTTGTTAACACTCTTTCTCTCCGCGCACCCCCTTAGTTTGTCTTTCTTGCTGGTTCAGCCGTACATACACCTGCAATTGCGTTTTCTGTGTCTCCCCCGCTTTATGTTAGAGTCGACTCGTTTGAAGGAAGTTCTTTGTGTGGGAACAGAATGTCTGCCTGCTGGGTGCTGTGATACAGTAGCTGACACATTGGCACGTTAATGAACAGACACGCTTCCTAAGAGAGAGCTGTTCATTATTAGTATTGATTGAAATGTCCTTGTCTTGGGTCCATTTTGGTTCATAAAGAGCTGCGGCTTTGTAAAGGCGCCTCATAATCGCGTTGCAAAAAAAACAACCCACGATGATGTTTCAAAAAGTTGAAGCTAGACGACTCATTAAATTTTGCATTGAATTTATGATTTTGTAATGGTGTAATGGTATGGTTTTATTTGATTTTGTTTCACAGCGATGCACCTCTTTGGCTTGAACTGGCAGCTCCAAGATCTGGAGAACCAACCGGCTTTTGAAAATGGCGGTGCGGGAAAGGCGGGGCCCACCCAGACCAGCGTGGTGACCGCCCTGTCAGCTGACAGCGGTAGGGCAACATGTCACAGTAGCTCACATGGGAGACCCATGTGTTAGCTAGCAACGACGTTTGGTTATTGGCTTATTTTACCGTTTGCAGAACATTTATGCCTTAGTCTGGAGCTGTGGTTCTCAACTGGTCTCACCTCAGGACCCACATTTGTCCTTGGTGTTTACGACTCAAATATAATTTCCTTCCTGATCAAATTCTAAATGATTTTTTTTATATGTGTGCAGTAGTTCACAATGTCTATATGCACTGTTCAAAACACCTATGCACCTTTCAAAATAAAAGCGCACCATCGGAACCCACTCCATACCAGCTCGCGACCCACATTTGGGTCGGAACCCACCAGTTGAGAAACACTGGTCTAGAACCTTCCAACTAACCATAAAAAGAGGCAAATGCAGTTGCATGATTTTTTATGTCAGCTAAATTGGACATGCTAGACTATCCATGTGGCCTTAGGAATAATAAAATGAAGCGTTGCTTTACGCCACGTCTAAGACAGTCTGCATAGTTTTTTTTTGAGGTCCTGTGCCTTCTGAATATTAATGGAGTTATTGCAGACAGCTTGGTACTGCCTAATCATAAATGTGGATCATTCTGTATTCAACGCCAAGAAGACAGGCCATCTTAACTCACCTTTACAAAAAAAAATACCAAATTAATCTCTAAGCATACCTAGTTATTTTGGATGCACAGCCATGAAAACATTAATTGAGTTGAGAAGGCCAGGCAAAAGCTCGATTGTTTAAACTGGGCTAGATTTAAATCCTTATAAATACTGCTAATTAAGATAGCGTGAGGAAGGTTTTACACTGTTTAAAGGCAATCGATAACAGGCCATTATTCTCCCCAGAGGTAAACTTGGCTTCAGTGAAGCTAACATGACAGGCGATAGACGTGTACTGTACACACACTCGCTCACACATGCATGCTCCCACACACACGAGTACACGCACACACACACAAGGCTACACAATACGCATGTCAATCCCAAGGCATTGAAATACATCTTAATGGACAGCTGAGACAGGAGTGGATTTATTTATAGACAACTTAAATATCGTTATCAGGTTGCAGGAAATAGCAGCCGTAAACAGCGAGCAAGTTAAAAGTCATTCTCAGGAGTTCAGCTTGCTCAGCTGACTTCAAAAATAAAGACTTAAACATGTATTTATTTTTTTACTACTCCCTGCAACGCACACCAGTTGTTCGCTGCTGGTCGGAGGTTTGAGTCATTGTCTACATGATGCAGTAGGGCCGAATCATCTTTTATCACACAGCTACGTAGAACTCACTGTAGCCTATATTTCGTTTGGACCCTGTCTGAAAGCTAACTCTGTGAGTCACCACCCCCACCACCGATGGACAGAAGATGGATGACACAGACTGTTAGGGACCCCATAAAATGACAATTATATCTGGTCATTTTTTAAATGAGCACTGCATCAGGGGAACGTAGGGATACATTAATCTGAACACTGTCTCGCTCGACTGGCTCCGACTATCTTATTGTAAGCTCCTTAAATAAAAGAAATAGGCCCCATTAGGTTGGAGGCTCAACGTACCGCAGAGCTCAGAATATGTAACAATCACGGCGACTGCATCCAGACGTTTGTTGTGCATTGACGTGATTGATGTCTAACGTTGGTGGTGGTGTTTCCTGTCTTGGAGGGCGGACCCTGGTGCTCCACCCAGAGAACAGCTCCATCGACACGGGGCAGGTGGAGATCGGTAGGAGGGTGGGCCAGAGCCTGCCTCCGGGGGTGTTTTGGCGCTCTCGTCTGACCGTGGAGCAGTCCCGCTTCCTCAAGTTCAACATCTCCGTGCCCAGAAACGCCTTGATAGGAGTCTATGGGAGGAAGGGGCTCGCGCCAACTCACACACAGGTACAGTGGGAAGCCCTCTTCTTACACACCCACCCACCCCAAACCCTGAATCTCAGCCCCACCTCTCTGTTGATGTTTGAAACACGATGTCCACCAGAACGACAATATTTATAGGTTTATTATTTTTGTATTTTGTATTTTGCTGATTTTGTAAGTCATCTGCATGTATAGGATGTCCATGTGTCTGATTACATAAATTAATGTGGAAAATTCAATATTTGCTAAAATGTACAATAGACAATTAGGCCATCACTATACCCCTCTTATGAACAGTACAGTTGCAAGTATAAAGGAGGTTAGGCATCTCGCCCAAGGGTCCACGCCGGTAGGCCTGTGTTGGGGATGCAGCCCAGTATTATTTTGTGTTCCGACTGACTTGACGCTTTCAGTGGAATTCATGGGATTTTAAAGGGCCGGTGTGGACAGACGGCAACATAGACACTCGCACAATGAGCCTGTTTCACCACACACTTTACCACAAAAGCTCTTAGTTTCACCTCCTTGACATTCTCTCCCGGTTGCACTTCAGTACAAGGAGTCGGGGGCCACGGTTTGATGGAGGAAAGTCCAACGGCGCGACAATAGAAGATTGTTGCACTTTCAAGGTGAACAGGGACTGAAAGCAAGCTAAATCAAAGACCAGGGAGTGTTAATTATCAAGACACCGCCTTGAAGTCCTGGGCAATTGTTGTCCACACAGTCAAGCTTGTCAATGGCTGACATTGTGTCCACAGCGACCACCTCTAGATTACTTTCTCTTAACTTTCTGGGGACACAAGTCGATGCGTTTACCCAACTGAGCATGAAAGACCCAATGAGAGTTATTGACCATCAGTTGTATTCACAGCTAGGGGGAAAAAGAGCAACTTTAAAGTGCATCAGCCTTTCCATTCGCCTCAAATATAGACTTCCTCCATGCGCTATCTGTCCACTCCAGTCTGCAAACCGAAGGTGAGGAACTAAGCGTTCCCCTTCTTTTTTTTTTTTTTTTTAGGTCTTTCCGATTTGTGTTCATTTGTTATTGAGTGCCTGCTTAAGCTTGCTCAATCTGAAAGTTGAAGAATTTACAAACCCCGAGTGGTCCTGGTGCCCAGTGGCCAGCCGGTGGCCTCTTCACGCATGGCCTCTTGCCTGTTATTTGCTGATATTGTCGGATTGAGATGAGTCAGGGGGCTTTCACAGTGGCTAATCGAGATGTATGCACTTGGCCGGGAGTTTTCGGGACTTGTGGGATGAACAATTTTATTACTTCTACCTCCGGCCAACAACACAAAAACTCAACTTTCGTCAGGTTAATATCCCTCCCCTGCCCCAGAGCTCCACTCAGGGGTTTAAATCGCAGTGTTGACTTTTCCTGCCCCTCGCGTAATGCGTTATTTCGTGTCCGGGCGTTAGTCAATGGAAAGGCTGCTTGTGTTCGTGCAGTATGTGTGGCCTTCCACAGCTCCAAGTCCTTATTAAAGCGTTCGCCCCGTTGTCCCTCTCCCTGCAACCTCATTAAAGTCCATTTTGGTTCAAAAATGCAAAATGAAATGAAATGCAAAAATGAAATGAAATGGATTTTGTGGTGATTTTTGTGGAATTCTGAGTGTACACAATTAAAAATGTCTGTGTCAATAGAAGTCAATTTTGAAGTAAATCCCTGAAATGTCCTCACTGATTTTTTTTTCAAATTCACGGCCCCTTTAAAATCTATCTGGTTGTTTGTGTTTTGCTCTCTTCTGTCCTGCTTGTATTATTCATGGAATGTTCTACTCAACAGGGGCTGTGTGAGTGCGCCGCAAGCCTCCCTAGCCTACAGACCCTTTAGCAAGCTCTTCACAGTGCTGCTCTCCGCTCTCCCTTATGCGCCTTCAGGTTCAGGTGTTCAGCAGCTGCAGTAACGAGGGCCAGAGTGCACGCACAGCTGCGCCCGTCTCACTTGGCAGGAGTCGTTACTGCTAGCACTGCTAGCACTGCACTGCTAACACTGCTAGCTCACATGGTGACTTAGCAAGAAATGTGGAAGAAGAAGAAGACCCACGCGGATGTGTGATATAGGGTTCAAATGAATCAACATATCAGATCTTGTGCTAATTATTTTTGGATTTAAATGTTTTTTCTTGTCCCCCCCCCTCATCTTCTTTAGGATTTAATAGGATTAAGTTGCCCCCCCTCCGCCATACATCTACTGTATATTTACAGTACACGTACTGTAATAACTCTAACCATTAAATATCACAAGCCTGTTATGTTGCGCCTTGCAGTACGACTTTGTGGAGCTGTTGGATGGCAGTCGGCTAATCGCTAAAGAGTGGCGGAGTCCCAGCAAGCCGGACGCCAGGGCCCGGGTGGAGAACCCGGTCGCCGTCCACCAAGCCGGCTTCATCCAGTACCTGGACTCTGGGGTGTGGCACCTGGCCTTCTACAACGACGGGCGCAGTGTGGAGGCAGTGTCCTATGACACCATCGTACTGGGTAGGAAGGGGAGACTTAGACTGGTTTGCTGTGGTCGTTAGGTTGGCAAGACCAGATGCCACACACACACACACGCACACACACACACGAGCTGAGCTTTTAAAACTATGAGCTCAACAGGAGGTAAACAAAGGTTTTTGTTGCAAGCCGATGGATTTTTTTTGTGTTCAACACCGTTTGATTGAAGTCCACGCAGCATTGATCGGCCCCCTCTAACAACCAGTTCAGTGTTTTTCAAACTGTGAAATTTCCTTGTGGATTTCTGTGTAAGAAAAAGCACTAAAGGCTGAGTTAACTTTTTTTTTCCTTCTCTCTTTCTTTTTCTATTTCCTTTGGGTTGTTCGATTGATCCACCGTCTCATATATGAAGGTATTGACAAGTGTGTGCGTTGTCAAAATTGCCAGGGTCCATCGATGGCTGAATGAACAGCCGATACAAGGCGGAGCAATAACCTAAAACAGTTTGCCCTCTTAACACTGATCAAAATGAGAGGCCCGGTCTTTCGGGGATGCCTTTTATGAGCAGCGCTCTGTGGAGCGAACACAAGGCTGTCTGTAGGATGTGTCAGATTAACTTCAACTCAGAGAGGATTTGTTGAGCTGTAAACACCCGAGAGACTGCATTGCTTGCACGGACATGATCAGTCATTCAGGGGTAGGGAGAGCATTGGGAGGAAGGAAAACAGAATTATGTGGCACAATTTAAAACGCCAGTGTGGATTTGATCTAAAATAGCTTAGTTGGGGGGAAAGCCAGGCTGCGGTAAACCAGTTATGGAGGCTTAGACCTTAGTGGTACGTGGACAAATAGTTGCAAATGTATTCTTGTTAGCAGAACCACAGATAAGAGATTTCTTAGAAAGGAAGAAAAAAAGCAAATTTTATTTGTAACTTATTTGTATAACTTATTTGTATAGAAAGATTATATGATTTTGTGCATTAAGTGAGTTTATGGAGACTTAAATTTAAAAAAACAATCACAGAATTTAATTTATATATTTTGAAACTAAGCTATTTTTGGAGACAGACTTGGAAAAAAAAACGTGGCGCAAAATAACACACTGTTGATTTATTAATTGAATTTCTGAGACCTGATCTTGTACTATCGGTTAGTCAGCTATACTTAATTTACTTAATGAACTCAAAGGCAGGCCTGCACAGTAATTATGGAATATTTATAGAATTTTCCTCCTACAGAATCGGTTATGGAATGCACGCACAACTGCTATGGCAACGGCGAGTGTGTGGCAGGGACATGCCACTGTTTCCCAGGGTTCATAGGGCCGTACTGTTCAAGAGGTAAACCACACACACACACACACACACACACACACATTCACGCAACATATTTTGGTTTGTTTGGCCCTATTCTATGAAATGTATTCTGTACGTCCTGGATAAATATGTCAGTTACTTTCTTTTTAAACTAAATGTAATCCGTAAAGAACCACCAATTAACCATGGAATTCCAATGGAATATATTTATATATAAGAGATATGACCTCATATATCCACCATGAGATATCACCATTTTAACACCAACCCTGTGCTATTACAGTATGAATAGGTCACTTCTCTTATTATATAGTTAGTAAATTGTACGGACCCCCTGCCCATTAAGATTAGCCGTTTGGATATGTACACACATCTTCACATCTCTCCTCAGCGGCCTGTCCAGTCTTGTGCAGTGGCAATGGTCAGTACACCAGGGGGCGCTGTCAGTGCTACAGTGGCTGGAAGGGCATCGAGTGTGACGTGCCCACCGCCCAGTGTATCGACCCTCAGTGTGCGGGCCACGGGCTCTGCGTGGCGGGCGAGTGTGTGTGCAACGCAGGCCGCAAGGGAAGCGGCTGTGAGCAAGGTAAAGGATTCTGTCCATTGGTGTTTTCAACTCCACCGAGCAGGTAATAGACCTGCGAAGAACATGCGTCATTTTCGGGAGGTGCCCAAATAAGGACTTCTGGGTCTAACCGATTGAGTTTTCAATATTTGTCCCTACCACGGTCTGTGATTAACTAATGTGTTGCAAACGTACACATTTGTCTTAAGGCACAGGTTCCCACTGGATAAGACTGTTGTTAGTTAATTACGTCAAAGTATGCAAAGTTAGTCAAAGTAAGGATTTTGCTACATGCAAGCTATAATGCCAGTGCATATAAAACACATCACTCATGTCTCCTTACCAAAAAGAAGCATACTTCAAGTTCATTTTATTAAGTAAACTTAAGTAAAGTTTAAGTATTATTCCCAAGTACTTTATGTAGTACTAATATCAATGTACTATGTATACTAATACTATTTGAATACTTCCTGGGACTAAATTGGCCCACTTTCTAGTTTATAACAGTATACTTTTATAAACGTTTTATTTTACGCTGCAACTACACTACAAGTGAACTGAAAATACACGTCTTGAGAACTGCAGCGAGTTGGGTTATTCTTGGGAGAAGGACGCCACTTTGCGTCCCTGAGGCCAACACCTTATAATTAGAAAGAGCGCAACCAGGCAACAGCACACCCTCACTACAACGGTAGGAGTGCGCTACGACATTCACACGGACAGTCACGTTCACGGTGCACAATAACGTTAAATGAACACAATAATTAACTTACATGACACGACTAAGACTAAGTGACTATACTCATACACTTCTACCAGGGAAAAAAAAGGGAGCATAAACTGAACAATAATGAACTGGGGCTAACCAACAGTCTATCGCCCCGAGGCATGCTGGGAAATCCCGCTAATCCACTCCCAACACACTCCATTATACTCTCAGTAAACTACTAGTTTAATCGTTTTTATGCTGCAAGTATACTTGTAAGTTTTCTTTAAGTGAAATGAACATCATACTTATTTATTATTTTTGCACTGTAAAACCCACTACTACTACTAGGTTTCTATTTACCCCGTAGGTATTATTTTTTATACTTGAAATATACCTTTCACTGTACTTTAAGAAGAATAAATTACATGGGAAATCAACTCCCATGTACACTACCAGTGGACGGCACATATACACATTGACAAGACATACTCAGGGTTAAGAACGTATAGATGAACAAAACAATGACAACTCAAATCGAAATCCCAGTTAAAAAACAAAACACAACAAACACAGTGTGAACGTATTCCACTTCAAACTAGCTAACCATAAACTTGAACATGTACGTTTATAAGATGATACTGTATGTATAACACATGCTGGAGTACTACCTCAAAGAAGCCAATATGTGTGAAAAAGGTTTTTAAATCTTCAGGCTACTCTATCAAAAGAGTAAGCACAATCACAAGCCAAGTATACTTAAACATTCTGCATAAGGCAAGAATACTTAATGATACCCTTCTTAAATGTATCTCGATCAAAAGATTAAGTACAAGTATAGGCCAAATATATTTAGACTTTTCTGTGTACTTGTCAGTATAAGCCAAGTATAATTTTGTTAAGTATATCTCTGATAAGTAGACTAAAAGCACATTTTCTCATTTTTAGTTTAAAAGAATCATACTATTAGCACACTTGAATGAACTCTAATCACTCGTCTGCGTATTTAAAGCCCCTGTGATGTTTCCATAGCAACTCACCTCAGTCGGAGCTCAGCCATGTCCGTCAGTTTTAGTTTTACAACTTTGCCATTTTTTTTCAAGGAAAACCAAGAGTTTAACGTTTAACTTTCCGTAGTTGGCAAACATACTGTAACTTGCAAAACAAGATCTCAGTATATCGGAAATGTGCTGTATGTCAAAAGCTCAATTTATTTTCCACATAAATTTTACGTGAGCACTGGATAACCCTTCATAGGAGCCCTTCTGTGCTCCTATGAACTTTTATTAGCTGCCGATGCGAGCAGGGACGACACAACTTCGCAGGTCTATAATCCATCCACCCAGTGTATGAATTTTCTTCCCGGTGCATAGATTTGTCTATACCGCTACTGTACACGGTAGAAGGGATCCATTCAGGCACGCACCTTTTACATGCTCCCAATAGAAAACACCTGTTTCAATCAATCAGTCAATGATCCATAGGGTCAGTTTTTTCATTTTTTCAAGTCTTTGTTCTCCTCAACCCTTTGTGTGCCCTGCTCTATAGGTTTAACTTCATTAATCCTTATTTGGACAAAAGGCAATTAACAGCTAAGATTTACATCTGCAGGTCGTCACCCTCACATGTAAAATGCTATTGAGTTGACCGAATAATTATAGCGCGCGTTCTCCCCGCAGTTAAGCCATATGGGCAGGAAACGTAGATCTGTGGACAGTGGTTTCCAGTTTCTATCGGTTGAATGCTGTCAGGGTTTTGATGAATTGGCTTAGACCTTAACAATCAATATCGGCGTCCAAGCAGATATGGAAATGAATGGAGCAATTAGCTTCCCTTGAATCACGTTTGTGTTGTGGCAAATTAGCCTAATTGTTAGTGTGTTGCTAATGTCCCTTCAATTAACAATTATTACCCTATATCAGCATGTTGATTGGCAAACTGTTAACAATGCCTTGCGAGATTCGTCTAGCCACTGATTCCCCGCTTTTCCTAGTGCTCACAAGAGTGGATAATTATGTGTCCCTCTATAGAATATTCAGTATCTCATAATAATACCAGCAAAAAGGGAAATGCTATACTATACCCCTGGCTGGTTGTCTATGAGTCTACACTGTTGGCCTATAACCAGCCAGGCTTTTAACAGTCTGGAATCCAGGAATCCATTTTAAAAATCACATTTGGCACAGCAGTGAAAGCTGAGCAACGTTTTCTTTTGAATGCGTCAGTTACTGTTGCAGATGGAGTCATGCCATATTTCCCACACAGCGTGTTTGTTTACTTTGCTCCCCAGTGGACTGTCCGGACCCAGCGTGCTCCGGCCACGGCACCTGTCACCACGGCGACTGCCACTGCAACCCCGGCTGGGGGGGCCTCGGCTGTGAGGTTCTGAAGAGCACCTGTCCGGAGCAGTGCTCCAGCCATGGGACCTTCAACACCGACACGGGGACCTGCGTCTGCGACGCCAGCTGGACTGGGCTGGACTGCTCCGTGGGTGAGGACGCCGCCCTCGTTTGACCCGATGTGGATATAACGTACATGTTGCATGATAGGGTTGGAAACTAGCCAACCGGCTGCCACTGATCAATCAATACGCTATGCCCCAGGAAAATGAACCAACACTACAGCAATAGTAAGAGAGAGTAAGAGAACCCCACTTAATGTCTCAATATACTTGAGAATTGGAATAGGAATGGAAATATAGAATTGAATGGAAAACACACTGGATTTATCCACCCCTTTGTTTAGTTTGAAACGGCACATCTAGCGCTCACAGGCAGCACATTGAAGAATCTGCTCTCTTTTTCGCTCTCTTTCTCTCTTTAACATCTAACGGCGACGCGTCTCCGGGAGAGGAGACAATCTCATATTCCCATCTGCTCAGAAGAGACGCTCATTTATTTTGTTTAGCATTCGGAGGGTCGGCCTCTCGACTCTGTTGGGCGACATGTTAGTTCAAAAGGCTGGCCCCTCCCAGCTGTTATCTGGGATCCAGATCTAGTTGATTTATGTCCCACCTCTCTACCTAGAATAGATTCACTCACTACAACGGTAAATCCCAGAGAAAAATACAGTGGCCACATTGAATCCATTAATACCTTACTTTTCCTGTTGGATTTTTCTGGATTTAAAAAAATAAAATAAATATATTGTGATGTATGTATGAGTTTTATATATTTAAATGTTGTGTGTGTGTGTGTGTGTGTGTGTGTGGGGGGGGGGGGGGGGTTGTTGGGTTGATAATTTAAGCATTGAGGAGCCAGCGTGGTGCATTTTGAGATGAAAGATGTGTGAGCAAATCCCTGAAGCGGTATGCAGCCTCCTCGGTCTGTGCTCAGGAGGAAAAAAGAAAGATTGTTTTGGGGAATGGGGATCTTTTTTATTTTTTCACTTCTCTTTCAGACTACAATCTTAAAGAGAAGTAATCCATTACTCTGTTAAAGCTTTTGATATTCCTGATACAGTTCTTTTGCACAGTGAGATCTGAAACTGACACAAACTAACTGACGGAACAATCTAGTCTGGACTAGTTTAACTGCTAGCTTTTACCTCCCTGGATCTCCTCATTATTGCTGTTCTTCCCCCTCAATTAAATGAGCTTTAATTAACAAGCATGTAGCATGGATCGACCGCCCACAGCCCCATCCAGTTGGAGTCAGAGGGATGTTAAAAGCAGATAAACACTTTTGCACTAATGAAACATTGATCGCATAGATTCTATGGGAAGGTAGTCTCCCTTTGAAACCAAGCGTTTCCCTTCTAGAGGTGCGCTTAATATTCTACAGTGGCGTCGAGACTTAATCAGAGCCTGTCCAAGGTCCCTCAGTCGAAGAAAAAAAAAATCCATTCAGACACACGGAAGCAGTCACTTAAATGAGCCTTGAGAGAAGGACTTTACGGATTGGCGGGAAACAAAAACAGTAATTTATCCTTGAATTGTTACATTTGACTTAATAGGTGTACTGATCTGACCCATAGTATTAATATATAAATATATATGTAATTTTATGCACCTTTTAGCTTAGAATTAATTACTTCATCATTATTGTTATTATTATTCATATTCATAATAATTAATTTCTATCAATAGATTGAGTGAAGCGATGTTCAGAAAATAGAAGTTTTATTAGAAGTTATGCACAAGATATTTTTGTACCATTTTTCCGTCATGTTAGCATCCTGAAAGCATTAGCTGTAGGTTGGTAATATGTTTTTTTTAATATAGTATGACAAAATACAAATCTGGAGCGACTTTGAGGAAAAGCTAAAACATTTAAATAGACACTCCTCCATTTGTGTATAACCCTGTGGAATTACCCTTGTGGTTAAAACCAGCATTACAAAAACATTTTGTAATTTTGGTCGAAAACCCTCCCGCGTACCCGAGTGCTGAGTGGCTACCATCCCTCTCTACTCCTCCCCCTAACTCGCGCATAGCCTCGCAGCTATGCGCGAGTACAGCAGTGTCTTGAATGTATAAATGCCCCATTGCATCATTGACCTACATGTATCCCATAGTAGTAGTGGTAGTAGCAGTAGTACTGGATAAGATTGATCTCTAAAGAAAACACAAACTGCATCTTTTCCCCCCCAATTATGGTTTGGAGACCATTGCTGTGCGTGTGCGTGTGCGTGTGTGTGTGCGTGTGTGTGTGCGTGTGCGTGTGCGTGTGTGTTACTTGTATCCTTAAGTGTTCCAAAATATTTGTGAATATTTAGAATTCCAAAGAAATTAACGTGATTGGTGAATTCAGATAAATCATTTGAACTGTGTGTGTGTGTGTGTGTGTGTGTGTGTGTGTGATGGCGCGGACGCCGCGCGCCGCAGAGCTGTGCGTGGCGGACTGCGGCCCCCGCGGCACCTGCATCGGCGGAGGCTGCCACTGTGAGGAGGGCTGGGCCGGGCCCGAGTGCGACCAGAGGGACTGCCACCCCCGCTGTGTGGACCACGGGGTCTGCAGGGAGGGCAAGTGTGACTGCCACCAGGGGTGGACAGGGGAGCACTGCACCATCGGTGAGCCACGACGCACGCACGCACGCATGCGCACATCGTGTTACAGTCCTAATTTTAAGTAATATTCCTCTCCTAGTTATAGTTTCCCTCGCAGGAACCCTAAAAACATGGCAATATGTTGTAATAAGGCGGATCATTGGATTCGCTCGTTACACCTCTTGGTTTGACTTTACCAACAGGAGGAGGGTTATTTGCTTTGACAAAGTAACCGCGTTTGCCACACCAACTGGCACATTCATATGTTGGATAATATTTTATCAAACATCTTTTGTAGGAAACATCTTTTTGGAAAGGAGGAATGCAGAGAAGGGACGACAAAGTAATAGCTAAACCTGTTAGATGGCCGTCCTTCAATTTTCTTCTCCAGTTTGGAAATGTCCCTTTTGTTCAACACTTAACCGCCACTTTGCGTCTACTTTTTCCTCACTTCTGTTGAGATATTTCACCTTTTTGACAGCTGAAGTGACGCTCCGGTGTTACTAAGTCAAGGGCATGAATTCCGAGAGCAGAGGAGCCAGAGATGGGCCTCTGTAGAATATCATTGTTCTGAACTGACAGTACTACACCGCCATTACCGGCGATAATGAGCGCCGCCGTGTCACTTTTCATTCGACCTTTAACCCCCCCCCCACCCGCGCCAAAAGTCCCGTAGTTCAACCCTGACACGGCATCCCTCCAAGTGTTGCCCCTGACCACTCCACGAGGCCATCTTTCCCCTGAAACAAAGACCCCGGCACTCCAAACTCCTGAACCCTAATTACGTATTTACAGCTCCTCTCATCGGCGACCCGCCAACCGGAGGATAAATCCGTCTCTGAGGGAGCAGAGATTGCAGCGAGGGGGTGGTAGTCGGAGGGGGTCACATTCCCAATCTTATTAATCTTTTCCTACAAACCTTCCCCTTTCTCTCTCTCACTGTTTAAGGCCGCCGTCAGGAAAGTAATTCCTTGCAGTGGATGCACTGGGGTTGAATAGGGAGCACTTTTACCTTTTCTTGGGGAACCAGGAGCTTACTTCGTCTCCCAAGCCCTGAATAACTGCCATTCACACAAAGCGGCCCTTTAATCACATTACATGGCCCGAGCCTGAATGGAAGACTTCCTCAGCCAGTCTATTGTCGTGGCCATCTAGATCCTGTTTTTATATGCGAAGCTCAACCCCATTCTCCCTTTCTCTCTGAGCGCCCCCGTTCGCCATCAAGGTGGTTTTTATTCATTTTAGTGTTCTTCCGCCTCATTGCCGCACTTTCACTTGGAATCAATGAAGTGGAGATGATGGTGGCGGGGGCGGGTGGGGGGGTGGGGGGGGGGGGTTAATATGCTTCTGTGTGTTGTATTCGTATGAGAAAGAGTTCTCATGGTGCCAGACTCCAGACAGGCAGTAGCCGTGGTAGAACCAGACAAAGACTGCAGCGAGAAAGAGAGAGAGCGAAAACAATCGTCCTTAATACTGTACACTCTGGAATCAAGGAGAACATTATGTTCATCTTCATGTTAGCCTGCTAGTGCCTTGTTTTAACAAAGAAGAGCAGATGGAGGGTGTTAGCAATGAATATTTAATTGAGCTTAAGATGTTAAATTCCTTTTTACTGTCGGATAGACGCAAGAAAGAAAAAAGCAGTCATCAAGCAAGGCACTTCTCAAGATATGGGGAAGCTTTTGCCTGTGGAAGCATCTGTAATCCCTGTTAATCATTTCTGGTTGTAATTAACTTCTCTACTCCGTCTTCTTCGTCAAGCACTGCGTAGTTTCCCCGCCGTTATGCGACCCTACAGTCTGCATCGCATTCTGACATGTCCTTTGTCTCTCTCTCTCTCTCTTTCTTCCTCAAACACACTTTCTCCATTCATGTTTGGCTTTTTTTGCACTTCACTATGTAACTCTTACTTACATCCGTTCTCTGTCTGCCTGTCTCCCTGTCTGTATGTCCGGCTGTCTGTCTGTGTGTCTCCCCTGTCCGTCTCTCTCTTTCTCTCTCTCTCTCCAACCTTCCCCCTCGGCCTCCCTGTCTAGCCCTGGACTCCAGAGTGTCAGGTAAAATGCCCTGTCTTCTCTTCATGTCATACATATGCTCTTTTACCAAAATGCAAAATGTACTCTCTTTGGAAAGTCTCGCTGAGTGTGGTGAGCCAACAGTTTCTCTCCAGCGGTATTTACCAGCCACAGTTTGAGTTTTATTAGCCTTTCAACTAAATCTCCACCAGCACACTGCACGTACACGGTCAAGAGATCGAAATTTAAATAGTTAAACAGTGAATTTGCTATTGGCAAAGGCAGAAGTAGACCCAGATACAGGTTGGTGGGGTATAAAATAAGAAGCGACAATGATTGTTTCCACATATTTAACACAAGTTGGCAGGTACAGCAGATTTTCACGAGGAAGTGCTCCCTTTACGTTACAATCAGTAAATGTGTTTGACAGTCTTAGCTCTCTGCCACCACGGAGATAAGTAATTTTCTTTTCCAAATGTTTCCCTTTTCTCGGGTGTGTAATAGGAGCAGTCAAGATAGGATATAAAGGTAAATTGAACCACTACCCCCAAGGGAGATTGTCACAAACAATCCGTCCCTGCCCTTTGTCTTCCCTAGCACGGCGTATATACACCTGTTCTATGTCCTAGTCGATCATAATGTTTCCGCTGTGATCCTGCTTCCCGATATGTCCCCCATCATTCCCTGTCCGTCACAACCAGTCTCACACGAACTCCACGGCCCCCTCTTCCGCCTGTGTTAAAGCGGGGCTGAACTTTTGCTGAACCCTCTACTCTGTCGCTTCCCCACCTCAGTATTAAGTCCTTTCGCCGACGTTCGCCGTGAACCGAGCCCCTTGTGCGCGGTGCTGTAGATGCCAGAGAAGAACAAATCGCTTGTATTCATCCGCCACTGATTTAAGTGGTTTCTCAAAAACGTACTTCTGATGTGTCTGACGTGCATCTCTACTGGTAGTTTGTGTTCTCAAGTTACTGCTGAGTTTGTTTTTGTACATTTTAAATTAAGGTATATTTTAAAAGTTTTAATCCACAATGTAAATATATCTTAAATTAAACACGGCAACAGTTTGATTTTACAAACATGAGTGACTTGAGAATACATACTAGCAGTGGAGATGGTAATTAGCTTCTTCACACATTAGTATGTTTTTAAGGAAACAACGGAAGTCAGTGGCAGAGGAAAATACTGATTCACCTCCGGTAGGTGAACAACGGGTTATTTTCTGCTGAACGTCGCCGAGAATAATTAACCAGAGGCACGTAAACCACAGAGTCGAGGGTTTAGCAAAAGTTCAATTCCGCTTTAAATCCCTGTGTCTTCCAGAATAAATGCCAAACTGGTGTGGTTAGCTATGTGTGTCTCTCTGTCTCACCCTCACTAAAAGGAATGCAGTCTGGCAGCAAGTGCTCTGTTTTGTAAATGTGGAGACTTCTAGACCCCCCTCCCCCATCCCCAAACCCCCTTCCCTCTTTACATAGAGAATTACCTTTCCCTTCAGACGTTGCTGTCACTTCACATGAGTATTTCAAACGCCTGTGTTGAACTGAATCCTGGACGCTCCTATATCGCTGTTAAAAGCCACCTATCTCCAAAGAGAGAATAAATGAGTTCTCTCGCTGACAGCCATGTTTAGGTTTTGCCACAGGACTTTGAAGCGGGCTTCTTCCTTACTTAAGCAGGCAAAATAAATGCTTAACACATGTTGTTGTGTCCAACAGTAGTGATATGTGTCCTCACTATCCTATTGGCACGGCGCCAAACAGCGAGTAATAGATTAGCGGTTTCCTTTTCTACTTCCTGCATACTCCCCTCCCATTGGCGGCAGTAGACCTAATCTTCCTGTGGCTCATGTGAAACTCCAGTGACTTCCCACCCACCAACACCCTCCCTCACCCCTCCTTCCTTCCCTCCCTCCCTCCCTCCCTGGTCCTGTCAGAGATGTAATGCACTCTATGTTCACCCAATGCTGTCTTATCATTATTTGTCCCTCCTCTACCCCTGTCCGATTTACTGACCCCAGCCGTGCCCCCCCCCTCCGCCCCTCCTCTGATGTGTTTGGCCTGCTGTGACTTGTTTGGGTGTCTGACACGCACGCCTGTGTTGACAGACGGCTGCCCTGGGCTGTGCAACAGCAACGGGAGGTGCGTCCTGGATCAGAACGTTTGGCACTGCATCTGCCAGTCAGGGTGGAGGGGGCTGGGGTGTGACGTTGCCACGGAGACCCTCTGCTCCGACGGCAAGGACAACGAGGGAGGTAGGCGCTAAACCTTCCCTTTGCTAGCCCTGTGAAAGCACCGGCCAACCGCTTCACACATCAAGCTAATAGAAACCAGCGTACAGTATCAACAGATAATTAGATAAAGGCGGCTTATTTGGTAAATATTTAAAAAGTGTAAGCTTACATAATACCTAAGAAGATTAGTGTTTTGCCTCTAAAAAAATCTCATAAAATCCTTCTTTTTTTTCAAAAATAATCTCCTTTCAAGGGGACTTGTCCAATGCTGTGCTTGGGTTCAAATAGAGAGTGCACGATTGGATGAAGTACGTATACACATAAGTGCACACAGAGGCAATACACTGTATGTGTGAGATGGTCTGACCTGCATCCTGCCCCTTCGCTGCCCAGCCTTGTAAACGCTCGTCTGCATATTTGGACCGCAGTGTCCTCACTGGCTACCCGCCATATGCTAATTAGGGTGGGAGGTGTGCTATCGCTGGCCGCCCTTGCGCATATTGGGGTCATTGGTCCTGACGGAAGGGTCAGCCAATTAGCAGAGGCTCCGCCCAGCAGCAGAATCTGAAAAACGTTAGTTCCCAAAACGGTAGCTTGATGGGAAGTGATGCCCAACTTGAGTGAGCAGGTAGCGATTAGAGAAGAGGGCGCGTTTGTTGCAGCTCGTGAGAGCCGAGCAATCACATCTCAAGGATTGTCGGCTGGAAGCCCTCTGGCTGTTTGAATGAGCACGAGCGCAGGCGAGGTGTTGCCTGAGCACGACACCGCTCCAAACACATTGTGTTAGTCAGCGCTAGCGGTACTGACACTGGGCCGCATCTCATCTTCCAGACGGGCTGGTCGACTGCATGGACCCAGACTGCTGCGCTCAGGTCTCCTGCCAGGGTCAGCCCTACTGCCGCGGCATGCCCGATCCGGCCGCCGTCGCCTTCGCCAGCCAGGGTCAGGGGTCGGCGGCGGCTCAGCCCACCTCCAAGAGCTTCTACGACCGCGTCAGCTTTCTGATTGGACCGGGCGGCAGCCACATAATACCGGGGGACAACCCGTTCAACAGCAGGTAGGCGGTGTAATGACTTACTGACAGCTATTTAATTATTTGGATGTGGCTAGCTGTCGCTGGCTGATTACAATCAGAGGCAGCTGTGTTTGTGCGGCCCCCTCCAGAATGTCAGAGGACGTCTCCCGTCTCTTTGCAGCCGCTGTGACAAGTGTGTTTACAGTGGTGGTGTTACGGCAAGCCCTGTTGTTTTCCTTCTCAACAAAGATGAAGTGGGAGGGAGCTAGTTGCTTAGTAAAACAAATGAGGATGAGGCACTGTATCCCACTGAAGCTACTGCACTATTTATTTAGACTGCACAAAATGGGGGAAGGAAAGTGAGCATTCTCGAGTGCACATGAATCTTTAATTTACATATACTATATCTCATAGACGGTACCTCATTTCTAGGCCTATTTTTTAAAACAGTGCTGGTTTCATCTTTATTCTCTTTATTCTACTCATTATAGAGTTCATTCTAGATTAAAGTTTTTTTACAGTACAAACATAGGCCTATATACAATAAGCACAATATTGCTATCCCTGAAACTACTTTCAATATTTGAATTAGATTGTCCTCCCACGGAATGCTGAGACCCAAATACAGGAATAGGATTGGCTGTAACGCTTGTCCATCAATGAAGCAGGCTTGACTGTGCTGCTCATAGACCATTAGAAAGGGACGGACAAGGGTTGGGTATGATGGTCTCTCTACAAACCATGGCTCTGCTACACTCTGCCACCTCTGCCACTGTCTTCCTGAAACACAACCTTAGGTACATGGAAATAGAGTCGAGGTGTCAGCCCGGGGGAAAATGATGTAGAAATAACTACCCTGTGCTTAAAGAAAAACTTCCTGCTCTCAGCACATATACTTCTAGGTTCTATCAATTTGAAAACTGAGCCGGCAGAATTGGGTTTTTCCACCGAATTCCTCACATCTGCTAAGCATCATGGGTAGAGTTTGTTTTGCGAGTGATGGAGAGGAAAATTGTTGCCAACTGTGTGCATAGGGCTTTGAGAATATTTCCACCAATAGTTTAAAGTAATCCTTATGTAAATAGCACGCTTTACTGCAAATATAGAATAAATCATTTCTGCCCTTACCGAGACGGGTTTGTGGGTAATCCTCACCGTCATTGTCTTCAGCTTACTGACGATGTCTGCCATGTCTGGCAGAGGCATTAGTTCTCCTGCTCTAACTATTCACTTGCCTTTTTATCTCCTCATAGAAGTTAGTTTTATAGTCAGAAACATCATGGTGTATTTCAGAAGCTCAGCAAACACTCATCCCCCTTAGTTTGACAAAATTAATTACCTTTCCCCTCCACAGAGAGAGAGTCAGCATGACTAATGCCTACACGTTGTACACTGATGTCGCTAAGATGAATCTGAACTATCACAATGATCTGGAGAATAATTTCCTCCAAGAATCGTGAATTTTTCCCCCATGCACCCAGTAGTCACTTGAGATTTTACTGTAAATAATTTATTGTTTGACGCCCTTGCTAGAATATGCAATATAGGAAACTTTCGGCGCCTCGGGAAGAATGCCAGCAGAGCATTAAATATTCCAACAGCGGTGTCTGCCTCGTCTCGCCGTACAGTATCTTGTGTCTACGGGTGCAGAGCCGGGGATATATAGTTAGAGGTCACTCGTTTTCTCCTTGTTTAAGAAACCGCGGTACAAACCAGGGGAAGGAGTTGTCGTCGTGTGGTCGGGTTTCAGAACTCCGCAGTGAACTCCTTTGCTTTCGAATAAAACACGTGTTGCGGTCGAGTCCCTCAGCCCTATCGCGTGTCCCCCCACAACTCTCCCAACGGGATTTCAAATGCTATGATTCTTTCCCCCCCTTCTGCAGCAGCCAAGAGACAATGACAGATACGAATGTATGAATTATATGATTCATTTCTGGGGTTGCAACCGGGTCATTTTACTTTGGGTTGCAGCCCACTCATGGCGAACCTTCCTCTCTAAAGATTAATAGAGATGTGGGTGGAACAGAGGGAGCCTTCGCCCAGCTTTTTAGTGACCTTGTTCCTTCGAGGTTGTAAATAAATAATAGGGAGGGTGGGGGGGCGGCGGTAGTGCAGGCAGGCTAAAGCTGTTGATCAGCCTTTGTCTCATCTCCGTAATGACTCTGAGATAACGCCGGAATGAGACACGCTGTGCCTACTATATCCGTTGGTGACAAATGCAAATGAAAGGCTCCCAGAATGGTTGTGAACGCAAGGGGGATGAGCAATTTTTAATGGAGAAATATTACTCCTCCCGCAGACGGCTGTCTTAAGGCTTAAGAATTTACAGAACAAAACGGAGGCAATTTGACCAACTGGTATTGGGTAAATATTACCTGGAGATTATTTACAGTGTTTTATTTTTGTTTTGTTTGTGTCTTTTGTTTATAAAACAAAAGTGGGGATGACTCAATATTATTAGTAGAAGTTGAGCTGCCCTTGGGCAAGGCATTCAACCTGCCCCGGTGCAGTGACTAATCGGCCAATCGGAGACTGCGTCGGTGCCGGACACTAGTCGTAATGTGCAGGAGAATGTGTGCTCAGCAAACACTGGCCGAACAAACAGAGCTATATAGAGATAAATATCACATAAAGGTGATAGAACACCTGAAAAAAATTACTTGGTTGTTGAATTAAGGTTTGTTGGTCAGAGCGGACTGACTTCATCTTTCTTGATTTCTGTGTTGATCCATTTCTATTGATTTTCTTCCAGTCTCTATTCATTTGTATTCCCTGTGACAGTTTGCCTCCAGCGGTACATTTGTTGTTGTTGTTCTGACGCCTTAAGAAGTGCCTCTTGACAAGTCAGGCACCAAGTTTGCAGATTCACTCTTCAAAAGGGAGTTCAGTTAAACGCACATCTCTGGCGGAGGTGACACTTTTGATGTAATTAGATTTTATTACAGGGATGCATAGATGTGCATTAAATAAGCAAACACGCCATTTCAAGTGTAGGACTGACAAAGCTCTAGGAAGCAAGATTGCTGCTATGTAGCTTAACTTAATCAAACAATGCAAATACAGTATATGTATACTGTATACAGTATACTGTATTTTCTTATAACAAGTGAAAATTATGAGATAAACTATTTCCAGTAGCGGGTCAAATTTGAATGTGTGCATTTATTACAGTATATTGTAAAATGGTTGTGTGCAATAATGTCGTGTGTAACATTCTCTCCTTTAAAAAGGAAAAACCAAACTGAACAAAATTAATCAACATCAGCTTTTTCATGACGCTTGTTTCTCTGCGCTGACTGCAGAGGAGGGATGAGTCAACGGTGAATGTTTATCACCCCATGTGATGCATTTGGTCCACTGTACGACGCACGCCCATTACTGTAGTGGCCTTTACATCTCGTCTCAGCAATACTATCACACTAAAAAATGTCATCCTTGGGATCGTTTGTGTCCTCGCCGAGACGCCCGGGGATACTCACACCGCTGACGCCACGAAGGCTGAGTTATGGGCTTTTTAAAAGGGGTAAGGAGGGCAGGAAAACAAACACTTGCGCGTGCGTGTGTGTGTGTGCTTTTAACGGTGAGGAAACCTCGTTCCCTTCCGCCTGGCGGAGGAAGGACAGGCAGACAGTAGTTCAACGTGCCGACGTCACACAGGCGTCGGTCGACTCGTTGGCTGGCGTTGTTTGTTAGTTAGTTAGTTAGTTAGTTAGTTAGTTAGTTTGTTTGTTTGTTTGTTTCACCCTGCGGCTTCTCTTGTCTACCCGCTCAGCCTGGCGTCAGTCATCCGGGGGCAGGTCCTGACGGGGGACGGAACGCCGCTGATCGGCGTCAACGTGAGCCTCCCGCGCTACCCCGACTACGGCTACACCGTGACACGGCAGGACGGCATGTAAGACACGCCCCGGACACGCTAGCACGCTAGCACACGCAAGCACACGCTAGCACACGCTAGCACACGCTAGCACACGCAGTCATGTCTGAATGTGAGAGGGAGCTCCTGCCCCCGGGAGCCGGCCCCGCCCTCGCTGGAAAAATGGGAGAAATTAAAAAAGACGTGTTCACACTGTGCCCTGCCACAATCCCTCATGCAAATGCCACAGTGGCGGAGGCCATTTTGAACAAGGCTGTTTAAAATGCATTGAATCAGTGAGGGTAGAATCAATCTGCCTGCAGTGTAGTAAAACACAGGATTACTATCTGACCTTCTGCAGCTATTACCACAGGCCGCTGCCGTACACGTGCAAGACAACTGGGTGTCACACATATATTTAGGAGGCAGAAACCATATTCCTTCCAGAAGTGTATTTCTGCAGATGCTTGTTAGCAATGGAGGAGCAGGCCTTCATCAACATTCCCCAGACAAAAAGCCTTGTTTATACGTGTCGCCTGTGTTGATAGGAAGGGTTTATGAGTGGCAGGGATTATATACAGCTGTTGCTACGAAGCACAAACCTTGGCAGCAGGGTCCCCAGATAGCCGAGGATTAGCTGATTTCTTCAGATATTCCGCCCTGTAACTCTTCTGACAGGGCGCATGATAAATGGTAGGGGATAATCGCACTTGGTTAGCCAACGGATCTGCTCAGAGTGTTGAGAACGGGTGTTTCGGCGAGGGGGGTGGTGGGGGGGGGGCATCAAAGCCTGGTCTCTTCTTGCAGCTGTGAGCCCCCCCCCCCCCCACTTCCCACGCTGGATGGGGGAGCGCTCGAGGAGGTGTTTCAGGTCAGCTGCACAGCTTGGCTGTTGGCTGGTGTGTGTGTGTGTGTGTGTGTGTGTGTGTGTACAGTATGTGTGTGTGCATGTGCATGCATGTGCATGCGAGTTTACTCGTGTCTGTGTGTGTGTCTGTGTGTGTGTGTGTGTGTGTGTGAATGCGTGCAATGTCACCAGCACCCAGATGCTGTACCCCCTGGGTTCAGCAGCTAGATGTGTGTATATATATATATATATATATATATATATATACTGTAGAGCTGCACTTCAAAGCCTTGCCCTTCATTTCCAAACCAGGAACTTTTTACAGTGTTGTGCTAATGAAATCCCTTCCACAACTAAGCCAAGCCAGCCAGCCCAAGCTCAACTGCTAAGTGTGTCTCCCCGCACCACGCCCGGTTAGCCAACAGTAGTACATTAGGTTCTGTGGAGGGGGGGGGGGTTTATTTGAGTTTTATTGTCTTTAATCAAACGTGGTGCACACATTGACCCCCTTATTGGCCCCCTTATTGGCCCCCTTGTTTGCCCCCTTATTGGCCCCCTTGTTGGCCCCCTTGTTGGCCCCCCACTATGAGACCC
>JAODLI010012661.1:0-24976 GCA_027575585.1 Percopsis omiscomaycus | reverse complement strand
GTGTGTGTGTGTGTGTGTGTGTGTGTGTGTGTGTGTGTGTGTGTGTGTGTGTGTGTGTGTGTGTGTGTGTGAAGGGAGCATAAGAAAATGACTTTGTTATTGTGAAGGCATAGCCCTGCCATTACCCTGAGTCCTCAATGACAATCATCTGTCTGTCTCTAGCCTCCTAATATTTTTAACTCTCCTGCTCTATGGTAGGATCAGCCCTGTGTATAAGTGTATAATCTGTCGGCAATTATTTTTTGAGGGCTTAACGGTATGATGCTTAGTAACCCTGATGCCTCATTTTTCGAACAGAATGTGTTTCCTTACGCTGACTGGTGTATGTTCTATTCATCCATTTTCATTTAGGATAAAAGCGTGTGCTAAATCATTCTAATGTAAATGAATAATATCACTGTAGATAGCAGGCAGGATTGGCTCCAAATGGCCTATGGCAAGACACAAAAGCCTAATTGAATCAAGCTTCCTAGATTTCGTTATAGTGGATGCAGAATGCAGAATTCCCACCCCAGCTCACTGTTTATATTTGAAACAACCGTGTAAGAAAGTTCACATGGCTGTCGGGGGAGGGGTAGTGAACAGTTTGAGCATGTCAGCGCTGTACAGGGACAGTAGGGTAGAGAGGAGTGTCAGTCACATAGCACTCATCAGGAGGGATTAATGTTGTCTCGATACCAACATTTGGATTTCGATACTGATGCCAAGTAAAGTATCATGGTACTCGATACTGAAACGATACGCTTCAGTATCAAAGTGATTTTGATTGCACAATTGGTGTTGTTGATCTGCATACTAGTAAACGCATGATCTTTAGCAGCTTGCAAGGTAAGGTAAAGTTAACGTTGCCAGTGTGAACGTTGCGTTTGCATAGAGATGTTAGCCATTGGTAAGTTAGCTAAGCCAAATTAGACGGTTATCATTTACTTTAATTGCCTCGTCAAACTCCGATGGTGAAAAAAAGGTTCACTTGTCACAAAATAAATCACTTGTCTGACTTATATCGGAGGGCATGGGCTTGGGCATGATGTTGTTCGCTAACCTGTCGGCCTTTTAATTGTTTATACAGCTCCACATGTCTGTCGGCAAGGTGCTTAGCCAAGTTCAACGTGTTCCCTTCTTTGGTTTAAAACATTTTTACAGATGGGCCTCATGGTGACTGTAGGCTTGCCCTCACTGGTGGTGATGTAAGCGAAATTTCCATATTTGCCTTCTAGCGATTTTTCTATAAGCCGTGGTGGCTCTCGTAATGCCTCTCAAGTTGTCACATCATATCAAAGATGAAGTGTGCATGAGAGAAAACGGAAGGCAAAGCAGGCACATACACACAGGAAATTCGTCAAACACTGTCATTCTTAAAGTACCGATAGTAATAAAATGGGGTATCGTAACGCTTTCCTAACATGAGGGACATGCAAGTTTCAACCAAAACCATGTTTTTGTAACGCTAGTTTCAACCAAAGGAAAATCTGAAGTGAACAAATCAAGAAGTGCCACCTTTTGTGCATGTATTCTTCCCCATTCACTGGTTGTTCCCATCCACTCTCTTGTTTCGTAACTCTTGTTTCGTCATTCTTTATCCTCTGTAGGGTTTGAAGGACATGCAGGCTGCTTTGAGAGGAGGATTAGCTGAACAATAGCGGTTCTCTCCACGACCTTTACATTGCTCTTACCCAGCTAGCTCCCAGAGCTCAGATGTCACAGTATTTATGTAAAGCCCAAGTGAGCTGCTGCCGTCTTCAGTGATGGCAGCATGAATGGCCAATATAGAAAAGACATTACAGAGACAATACCGCACCTCTGCAATCCAGAGGTCAATGAGATAGAGATGCACTGATACCATGTTTTCACTGCTGATACTTGAGCTTAATGCTGAAGTTAAAAATAACCTTAACACAAAGTATCACACCGATCTTTCACTTTCTTTGAGGTACATTAGAGGACTATAATTGGTTTACTGGACAAAGGATCGGCCTGTAATCCATTTTCTCCCAGTTGCAGTGATCCTTATCTTTAGGTGACAAAAAGGCAAAAAATTAAGTGATCCGATATAGAATTATATGTCTGGGATGGGATTTTAGCAATGGGATAAATCTTTGATACCGCCATGGCATTTATCCTGCTATTTAGCCTGCTATTAATGTGGTTCCAACAGGCCCGGTCTACCTGTAAGCATCCTTAAGCAGCAAGTCGAACCCTTACCTGTTCCTAAATACTTAATTTCGATAAAAGCATCTACGAAATGACCTAATTAAATTATGCGCATCTTGAAGAATTCAAAAACAAGTCAACCAAAGAATACACAAATCTATTCAGTATTTTAAAACACATTTGGGAACATAACATCCAGGGTATCATAAGCCAATAAACAAATCAGGCCCAGAGCCATTTAAGCAAATCTCCTCATGTAAAAAGGCTTTGGTTTCAAATAATGACATTTTGCACTGAACTTTAAGATAGTAATGGATACAGTAGCCTGCACCGTCACAATAGTGCAATAGGCCAAATAAGAAAATGGAAAAATCGTTATGCAGAACACTGCTGATTAATATGCAAAGGGGAGACGAGGGGATTTAGCTGAAAAAATTCTAGCAAAAGAACGAAGAACACTGCGGTTCTTCCTGACTTATTTCCGAGGATTTGCAGAAGTCCTGTAACAAAACAAACCAGTGTGTTTGTGATGAAGGAGCGGTTAGCCGTGCGGAGACTTTTGCCCATTTCCACATTTTTCCACTATGAATCAGTTGTCTGGCACGCCTTCACATCTACAATGATCTGCTCTGCTCTAACCGGAAAGAAGAAAAAAGGGGCTTTAAGTGAATAAATATTATAAACGTGATTCATTTTGCGGACACAAATGTGGCACTTGAGTAACTATGGTAAGGCTATTACTATGGCCAAATGACAAACCACAGGCAAGGAAGTTAACGGTCAATGGATATTATGCGTACTAATCACAACCTACTGCAAGACAGGCCAACATCCTAGATTACAAATCACTGCCACACTTCAGAGTGAATCTTGATGCAAGTAACTTATGGAAGTCAATCGAGTGAGGCTAACTGAAAAGGTAAATGCAGGGTGAGGCTAAATGCAAGTAAATACAGGTACCGTCAAATGCTGACTCACAGCTGCCTACACACCTCTGATGAATCTATCAACATAGAGGAGCACACGCGCACGCGCACACACACACACACACACAAACACAAACACAAACACATTGATTACAGTTGCTATAGAAACACCCAGCGGGCTTGGCTGTGAACATTCATTTCCATGCCAGTATTTCCGGGTCAAACTGGTGGAACAAGTTAACAGCACCTGCCACAGGTGTCTAGAATGGGTGTACCAAGCAAGGAGCCTGTCTGAGGCAGCTATGCTAAGAGGAGAGGGGCGAGTCAAGTCAGGCAGTGAACTCTTCAGGAATTATCAGAATTTTGCATTTGTTTCCACCAGGAATGTTCCAATGAAATTCTCCAGCATCTAGATCACAGAGGTGCTGGGTATTCAGTGACTTGCTCAACTCAAGTGCCTTGAGCAAGTCTCTCAGATCAGGAGCCACTGAAACAATGGAAAAATGCATACATGCTTCAAAGTCACTGGGCTGCTTAAGCAAAACAGTCCTAGTATCAGATATGGCACCTTGTTTTAACCTTTACCCCCAGTCTAGGACATTCCGCCTGTTTAGTAAGTAGTGGCAGTAGGCTAGTATCACTGAGCTTACTGTGCTGAATGCTCTCTAACTGGTTAGCTTAGTTTTAGATACACAAGAACATTGCATTCTCTCTCTTCACTGGGAATTGTTACATTTAGATTCAGCCATTAGCTATCACTTCATAATTAATATATAATAATAATAATTCATAAAATGTTTAAGTCACTACCATATATTATCACGTCGTTTTCTGAGATTCAGCACATTTACACTTGGGAGACTGCACATTGTGCAGTTTACAGAAGCTTATGAAAGGAAGCCCTACATAAACTGTTATGTGTAATGACATGAAATCTGACGCCCTAAAGGCAATGACAAATCTGTGCGGAATCTCTCTGTGTATTGTTGTCTGTCTGTATTCTCAATCTGTCTTTCGGTCGTCCTGTTTTACTGTGCCACTTAGAAACAGTGCTCCTCACTGAGATGCGACAACCGTATGATAGCCACACGATATCATGTGACAGATTTGAGAAAAGCAAGTGGCAGTTGGTGAAAGTAGTCCCAATCAAATCGGTGACGGCGCACTACTGTGAACTGTGCATGTGTTTTGGGCTGTGACTCTCAATTGAAACAGATTTTAACAAAAGGTTAAAGTGTGGCCAGTCTGGCAAATTAACAAATGCTTACTCCTGAGTACTATCAGCTTTGGAACAGCTGTTCTTAGTGGTTATCAGTGCAACATAGTGCCCAAACCACCCCTTGTCATTGTCTAACATGTTGACAGCCACAGGAAGATATGCACAGAGTGGAAAAGGAGGGTTAATAAAGTGACAGACAGACAGACAGACAGACAATCATTAACATATTCTGTTTTACTTTCAGTCATTGACAAAAAATGCCCCAAGCACAAGCCACACCACATGCCTCTCCCCCATGACTCTACCTGGCTCTCCCATTCCCTCTGTCCCTCCCTCCCCGTGTCCTGTGTACTGTTAGGGGCGCTTAACTCGGCACACACTCCACTGAATTCATTATCCATCGATATTAAAAATGGAGTGTATGTTAGGGTAGAGGTTCCTGGACCCCTGAGAGGACAACTGCCCCCCCAAGCTTTGCACTCGCATACAAAGCCAACCTTCTCCAGTTCAACTTGGGAGCAGATCTCTTAACACATGTGCCATCTAACGTTTCACAATCTTCAATGGAAGATTCTCATTCTTTGCATAGCTGCAGGACAGAATACATGTGTGCGAGTGTGCAGTGTCTTCACTGCACACAGTTGGACTAGCTACTAACTTTAAATAGTCCATAGAGACTATGAGAGAAACCTGTGGCGGTGTGTCTTACCAGTGGTCTGTACTTCATGGTTCTTGTGCGAGTTCAAAGGTGTGATAGTCCAATGTGGCTTCACAGCGACCATTTAAATCGTTTGTTTTTAGAGCTCAGGGCCGTGCGGGAGAGAGCCAGCTGCCATTGCTTCCCTTCTATCGGACGCTCACAATCTCACTCTTCTCTTTGGTGTGCTCCCTCTCGCACACTGACTTTCTGCTTCTGCCTCTCGCTCGCTGCAGGGGAAATAGTCCCCGAGTTGGGTGACACACCCCCTCCCACCTACTTCTTTCCCCTTTCACTGTTCTCCACCCTGGCCAGCTTCCCTGAACTAGCGGGACCCGGCTGTATGCTAGTTTTGAACACTCGCCCTCTCCTCTTGCTCCGTCAAGCTGCGTTAGCCTCTCTCTGCTCTTGAACACAAGACCGAGGGTATAAAGAGGTTAGACCCCCCCCGCTGATATGCACATCTGGCCTCAACCACCCCTGGAGAAAATAGAGGATGAGGGGGAAAAAATGTCTCCAAATGTAGAAGGGGGGTACAGTGTGTGTGTGGAGAACTGCGAGGTAAAAGTACTATCTGAAGCAGTAAGTACATCAGTTAATGAATAATCTAATTGAGTTTCCTGTCCCTCTATCCCTCACTCGCTCTCTCTCTCTCTCCCTTCCAAGAGCCAAGAGTCACACAAACACATGTACAGGACGTGGATTTACACACACAGTACATATGCAAACATGACTATGGTCTAATATCATTATGGGAAGCATAATTACTCTGGACTGGTCTTTTGCTTGTGTACACACACGATCAAGGGCCTCGGCAGTTTAATGCATCTGCTTGTTACCACTAATAACAACTGACATCTTACAGATGACGGTGTGTGTTAGGGAGAACAAAGAGGGAGACAACTTTCCACTGGAGCTGTTGTATTATTCCAGAATAAAGAGCCAGTTTATAGAAAGCAGAGGATTAGGCTGACAGCTACTCCTCCATATCAGCTAGCAATAGTTCATTGCAACAGGTCCCAGTAGGCTAATGGTTATAATAAATGCTTTCTTAAAATATATAAAATAATAACAATAACTAAAAACCTGTTGTATGTTGTATAGCAGGGTTAGAGAGAACCAGTCCAAACCTGAGAGTCTTTGAGGGTTCACTCTGTAGTTTTGACCCAGTGTCAATGTGATCATAGAAGCCTGCAAAAATAAACCCTGCTTATGCCTTGGTGTGTGGGAGGTCAAACTGCGGACGTTTCTTTCTCTATTCTGAGTCTAATTGACAGAAACAATAGCGACCAGAGCAGAAAAAACATCTCAGAACCAGCCTGGATTTTGGAGAAACCTGGTCCATCCGGTGTGTGGTGGAGGCAGCTTAGGCTGAAAGGTTTTAGGGATGTAGCATCAAAGAGCCCAACTGAGGAAGGAAAGCCAGGTTTTACAGGCCTCATTAAGACGACTACCTCCTTCCTGAGGATCTAAGAGAAAGGAACGTGACTGTAAATGTAGCTCGCGCCATAGCCAGCAGCGTACCACACATGGCAGTTATGCTGAGCGCAAGGCCCAGCCTTAAAAACAGGCCATAACAATTGTTCATGATGGATCTTGATGTGGTAAAGAGGTTAGAAATGACATATTTCTAACCTCTGCAACAAATACTTTACATAACACCGACACACATATTCCTCAGATTTGGCCTGGATTTTAAATGCAGGATGAAAGATAAAAACAGAAAGACTATAGGAGATATGACCACACCAGGAGAAGGAGAGAGGAAAAAGTAGGGTAGGGGTCTCTTTCAAAATGCCAAATTCTTGCCACTTCTTCTCATCTTTACTTTAACTCCCATATCCCTCTATTTTCCTCCTTTCACATCACCGAGGGAGCTCAGGTGAAGTCTAGGCCAAGTTTACAGCATAGGCTGCCCTCTATTGGCCTTTCCAACTAATTTAAAGCCATTACAAGTTGCTAATACGCATGGTGAATAAATTAAAACAACACACCACGAGTTCCATCATCCTGCTGGCTTACAGAGGGACAATTAAACAAAATGTACTCAGCTAAGAACTGTGTCAGAAACTCCGTGGACCTCATCTGATATATTATCCCCCTCCACGGCCAGGATAATCTCTCTCTCTAATGGATTGTGCTATTCTGTCTGGTTAAAACTACTTTCGATGTTTGTGTCCATGTGTGCGTATTCTGCAGGCTCATGCTGAGGCAGCATACTTGTGCTGAGTTGGAGGGAGGAGGGGCTTTGTCTGACCACCAGTGCCTCCACTCAGCTGTCAGACTTTTAACCCTTTCCCTACCACACAACCTACTTTAGCTTGTCTACTGTACATTTTAACATGGTAAAGCACCCGAGTAAGCTTTAAGCGACTTTAAATATTCGGTCCCTGAGCAGGAAATACAACCTGATAGATGACATACACACCTATACAGTACAACAAAGCACAGTAGATAATAATCCAGTAAACAATACAACAATTTACTTTTCAGTTGTCAGCAGCTGCGTTTCTAATTCAACTTAAATCTTTCAAAACAACTTAATTATCTATATCAAAACAGAAGAACGCAATGGTTCCATTGTTACTTAAACCTAATGAGGCCTTTTGCACTCTACTTCCTATTCTCCTACAGAATGCACTACAAAGTTTCTTGTCTTGCCAGCACCGCCCATTCAAAATGACCTTTCAGTTCTAAGGTTGTAAACCACATGATATCAGTCATAAAGGGCACAAAACAAACAAACCATGTTTTATATCTCCCATTCACCCAGTATTGAGCAGCAAAAGAATGTCACACCCCCGTCAGCCAGTATTAGAACACAGGAGACTCGCTATATAAAAAGGACTTTAAATACACTTATTGGTGCATGTTTTAGCTGATATACTTGCATATATAATGGTTGAAAAACTAACATGCAGCTTGCAGCCTGAGAATATGAAGTCCAGCGTCTACTAGTGTAATCAAATTGTCTCAACTTCTCTTTGATAGTCATCGAAGATTTTAGTATCCATGCTAAAATGTGAGACTGCATGAGATTATCATAGGCACACAAGCCAACATGCATGAAAGCACACATCTGTAGGGAAACAAATAGCTTATTACATTTTTATAACCGTACAACATAAATAAATACAAAAGGTGGATATGGTGCTAAAATCCCTAGCTAAGATAAACTTGTGACTCTGAATCTGTGGGGAAAAAAATACATATACATACATACACACACACACATATATATACACACACATCTTTTCATTCTCCCTCTATATACTATTCCAAAAAAGCCCAAGCCTACAACAGTGGACTGTCTCTTACTGTACTGTGACTGTAGGTCACCTGACAATAAATTGTATTGTGACAATTAATACATTTAGGAATACATGTGTTATTGCAAAGTAAGGCATTTCATTCTCAGTTCCAAAACACACCCTAGGCAAATATCAATTGCGTCATTGTATTAAACCAACAACAATGTACCAAAGTACAAACGACAAGGTTTACTCTGAACACACCCATACTTGACTTGCTAGTCCAAGTCAACAATGCAATTAGTAATATCACAGGATATATGCCACATTTAGCATTACATATGTCCTCTAGGGATGAGATTATCATTATCATTTAAAAGTTTCCTTTATTTGACCTGAACTTTTTATTAGCCACCATATCAAGCCCCACCGTATCAAGCCCCATCTAACAATAATTCATAACAATAAGATTGCAATGTAGAGAAACCGCATAACTAATAATAAACAACAACCAAATATGATTAAATTGGGATGAAGGTAAATAGCATACTTCAGCTTTTACTGACCCAACAGAACACCCAATAGAACTGAATATCTAAATAATGGCATGGCTCATATTCCAGTGTTTGGTTGTTGATATGTACAATTGTTCCTGATGGATCTTGATGTGGTAAATAGGTTAGAAATTACATATATATTTGATCCACATGGGAAACAAGTAGGAGCAGCAAATACTTTACAATGTTAACCATTAAACATCCATTAAGGCCAGAAATCCCTTCATAAAAGCCCACTTAGTTATCAGTGAACAAACAAGAAATAAAGTTACATACAGAATATATACAGTACCAGTCAAAAGTTTGGACACATTTTCCCATTCAACTTTATTTCTTGTTGATATGGCACAGCCCTATACAGTACAGTACATTCCATATGTGGTCCCAGAGAGAGCCACTTGATCCAGCCAGATCCAATCATCCAACACCCCATCCCCTCTGTGCCACATTATGCTATGGTTTTCTTTTGAGCAAAAGTGATACATCTGAAGTTCAGGACCTGAACAAAATGTGAAGGTCATCTGTTGTTCTGCTAGGCTACAAGGGATTTGGATTAGACCAGAGGAGGGGGGATAATGTCTAGTAAATATGATGGACCATGGCACAACACATTACACAGACCTTACACTACATCTCTTCTATCCCCTTCTTTATCTCTAAGAAACATGCTTTAGAGCAGGTCTGGTTTATATCTTTACACAGCGGTTTCAAAGACAAAATGGCTTTGCTAGTCATAATGCCAAATACTATTACAATATTAAAACTCTTTTAGCTCTCTCTTCTCACATTTAACAGCCTTTGGGATTATCCTGCACAGATGCTGGGTCACTGATATTTACTTGATTGCAGTCAATCCCATATTAATTCCATGGGCTACAAATAGTGCCCATTTTTCTTTTAACCACAAGGGGGTGCTAATTAAGACATTTCAAAAATGACACTAGATAGTTTCAAGGCACATGAAGAGACTGAATTGAATTTAAAAAAAAAAAAGGAAAAATACAAAAAATACAAAATACAAATGAAAACTAGATTTCAGTCTCAAGAGAGGAAGGGCTTAGGCCTGCTGGAACATTTAAACCAGCCACCTCAGCATATATATATATAAAAACAAACAAAAAACGTCAGAAGTGAGCGATGAGGAGAGAGGGAGGGAAAGGGGAGGGAGGGGTAAGTAATGGGAACGCTAAATGGAAGTGGTTGGCGACTGATGTCAGAACAAAAGAATGCAAGCCATGTGGGTGGCTAACACATAGACACGAAGCAGAGAGCAAAGAAGTAAAAGAAAGAAGACTTATCATCAAAAAAGAGGAATGTACTATTCCTCTTTGTATGTATATACTAAAATGTACTAAAAGGTGTTTGGTAACACGGGCAGGGTGTGTGTAATTTTATGAAAATTGTATGGTCACTGCTAAATAGACGTCTTTCTCGGAAGCACCATTTTGAGATGCGTGCACAGACACAGGGCAGCTGTTGCATTGTTGCCAAGTGACAACCCTCTTTTAAATTGAGTATTTAATGTCCTCAAAACAAAAACTTCTACTACATAATTATATGCGGCCAGCGATTTATAAGCACGTTATAACTACTAGCGGCTTTGTACACAGCCACGTGATTCACTAACCCTAATCCTTCCAGGTAATCTGTATCCTAACCAGCAGTTTCATTTCAACTTTAACCAGCACCTTCCTTTAAAACAGCATTGGGTGGGCGGGGCATGCATTACAACATGTATTACAACAAATACATGAGTAACTTGAGAATACATATGATCAGTAGCGACAGGAATCTTTGTAGACAATTCCGCCATTCAACTTTGATGTGTAAACACTGGCCAATACCTGGGCAGACTTAGCGTTAGCGAAATACCTCAGCTGAGGGGAACTACTTTTAACAAAAGTCGCACCAGCTTGGTGCCTCAATGTAAATGCAAAGGTACAGGATTGGACAAAGAACACACACACACACACACACACACACACAAGCAAGCAGGGGAACTTCCAGCACACTTGCACACAAATACATGTATGCAAATGCACAGTCAAGTGTGTTTATGGGGACAAGCTTTTACTCAATCTCACTCCTTGTGGCCTAGATGACAATTACACACCATAAAGACTTAGATCTGCCATTCAATGTTTTATTGGTGCATAGATAAGAAAAAGTAAATATTAATAGAGAAAAGTATAAAAGCAAGATCAAGACAGTACAACATCAACATTAGCAACCATCCAAGGTAAGCATGCTCAGATATGTGCATGAGCGCACACACACACACACACAAGCCAACAAGTCGGCCTAGTCTACAGGGGCAGGTGGAGACTTGCTGCAGAGGAACTCAAAACACACTCCTCCCTGGCGCCGGGGAAACACCACCTGACCACAACCGCCACCTCCCATGCCCAACTCCTGCCTCACTGTCCTTTCTCCTTTCTTCCTCTGTCCACTCCTCTTCCTGTCTGCCTCTCTTTCCCACCGCTGGCAGAAAACCAGAGCTCAACCTCTCTTTCTCACTCTCTCCTTTCGGATGTCTCTCTCTCCTTCTTCTTCCAGTTCTCAAACTATTTTTTTCCTCCCCTTTTCTTCCCCCTCTATTTTACTCCTTCCTCTTATCCCTTACTTTGTTCCTCTGGTTCCCAGACTCCTCCCACAGGCCACAGGGCGGCCTCTTGGTCTTATTTATACCCCACAGGCCTTATAAGGAGAAGGGCTCCCACTGTAGGTTAGACACTGCGGGCCGGCCTGAAGCCAGAGCAGCTCTAGTAGAACATAGAGCAGCAGACCACAAGAACCAGGCTAAAGGCATTCTGCCGTCCACAGTAGCCAAATTACAGCAGGAGGCTATTTATCAGCAAAATAGAGGAATACACGCCTTCATTAATTATGTATCCCTGACATTTAGAACCTCCTGAATTCCATCTTTTATCGGCAGTTTGAGGAACATTTGATCAAATTAGCTAGCTAGACAATTAGCTAGATAGACAAACAACTGTAAATGTATTTACTGGGAATGTTGTGTGAGTTCACAATGTATTGCATCAGAACAGCTTGAGTAAGTTTCTCAATATCAAAACATTGAATTTCCCGTTTACCCCAAGCGCTTCCTCTCTGCTGATTGGACATTAATGACAGTTCCAGGCCAAAACAAAGGTTCAATTTTGAATGGCTGAATCGCACATCCTTTGTGGTTCACACCCTCATATAGTTTATTAAAGATCCCCTGAGGAGGGGGGTCTTCAAAAGCATCTTAATGCAACAGACAGAACCAAGAGTAGGTAACTGTTGAGCAGATCCAATGCTCGTACACAGTTTCACACAGATGAGCACACACACACAGAATCACTAATGTCCTCAGCTGTCTATACACAGGGCCTGGTGGAGCACATGCTGGTATAAGCAAGATAAATATAGAGGGGGGGGACTAATTTATGGAAAGATGGAAAATTTAGATAATAAAAGCAATTTCCTATAAAAAGAACTGTGTCTCTCAAAATCTTTGGCGAAGGACTGCTGCTCAAAGACCATCAGGTCCTAATTAAAATGTTTTAGACGTGTCAGTACACAACCAGATTAAACCTGACAAATTAATGGGAATTTATGCGTACCGCTTGAACCCGGAATGAATTCCCAGATGAGGAACCATGAATTCTTAGGAATCTGATCTTGACCAGGGGCCAAGAGAATAACTAAATGCAGGCCCTTTCCCAACGCAAGAGTATAACTCAGCAGTTTGAACACACATACATGATACACGCTAGAGACATTAATTATTAACTGTTTAACCAACAATTCAATACATCTTTATTGTCCCCGAAGGGAAATTCTATACATAAATTTTGACTGATTCATAGCCTACTATCAGTTAAACGTTTAAATATATATATATAGGCCCTATAGGCTATAGGTTTTTAAAAAGTAATTTTAAAAAGGTTTGCTGCATCGTAAAAGAAACACTGCTGACTGTTCTCCCACACCAATCCGCTGTAGGCTACCAGTGGACAAGGTTGATATTTTTCCATACATTAGCCTACATCAAATTTAGCGGTTCACACGCGGGAAACAAAGGCAAGCTATCAAATCTTCCCCCTCACTATTTCTTGTCTTATCAGCAAAGGCCAGACAGCTGAGATGGATAACATACACAAATTGCCCCCACACGTTCATATGCATGCACAGGCATGCACACACAAAAATGGTGGCCATGCATTAGATGTTTTTTTTCACATGACTGCATAACCTTGACCTAAACTAAATCCAAACCCGACGCTAGCTTTTTTACTAACCAACTTCTGGAAACAGCAAACCAATCCAGTGGTGTGTTGTCAAACTTGACTAACACCTTTCACCTCATTACACCCACCCGCGTAAAGCACAATGGGTAGTTGCCCAGCATGTCTGTCTGTCTGTCTGTGTGTGCGCATGTATGCATGATAACTCACACTTGTCTGACCGGTCAGAGAATGGGATGAAATTTGACACACATTCTCAGGGGTATAATTCTAGATGACCTTCTATAATGTGGTTCCGTTCGGCTATATTATCTGTATGCATCATGCATTTCATTACAGGGCGCCTTTTATAAGCAATCACACAAGGGTGCATCGTCTCTCTGAATGTCATTCTAGTTGTTTCAAGACAAAATACACAAAGACAGACAGACAGACAGAGGTTAATACTTGTGGTGTAACATCCAGGTCATTTGGGTGCCATTTGGTTATAAAACAGTAATCAGGGAGACAGCTAGTTGTACACACACACACACACACACTGCATTGCAACCATGCAGAAATACACCGGCCTTCAAGGCTGGCCCATGTCACTGACAGCATGCTTGGACTTGCCATGTTGAGGCTCTCCTTAGAAACTGCTGCATATGAGAGACACAAAACCCCTAATCTGTCTGGATTAGTTTTACCAGGGTGATTTAAATTAGTACCAAGATGATGAATGATTCTAGCAAATCGTTACAGTACGAATCTGACATGTCTACTGTCATGAAGTCATGAACGTAAAAACTACAAATTAGCAATTCGTCAAACTCTGAGAAGAGAAGTTGATTCAGCGTACAATAATGAACATGGCGTATTTGATGTCCCCTGTCAAACTGTCAGTCTGTTGTACAGACTGAAAAGCACCTCCGGGTACATTCACTTTAGCCTCTAAAACACACAAACTTCTATCGCGGTCTCATTTGAAGTGATGACGTTTACATCTTTGCGATTTAGGGGAATTACAGAGATTGCTAATCAAGTAAGAATGAAACTGAAAAATGTCAACATTACAGCACAACTCCAAGTAAACTAATCCAGTTTGACTCACTAAACTGTATGTTAATGGTGCATTGAAAAGAAAAGTAGCATGGGACATAAATTCTTTGTTAATTTATGTTCATTCAACTGTTTTAAAGGGGTCAACTGAATAATTTATTTCAATGGTATGCCACATAAGATAAAACATAGGTCTACTTGATGGAGAAGAGGCAGATACTAAATATGTTTTGGGTAAAAGTTTATCTTTTCCCCAGTTCCACAAGACAAAATATTTCCACTGGGAACAGCTCAACAGATTGTCCCAACTGTCCCCAGCAGCCACTTCTCCTTTGACCTTCTCTAACAAATTCTCTTTCTTGCACAAGCTCAGACATTCATCCAAATCACTTGTTGTGGACCGAGTAGGGCCGCTAGGGTGTGTTATACAGCCTGGTGTTTGATAAAACAGTTGTGTCACACAATGCAGCCACAGTCCAGCTTGCACAACAGGTCAACCTCAGCGACGGAAACAAGAGCACATTTTCTACCAACAGCATGCTGGGATACAGCTCTGGAAAGTGGGACAGGGAGGAGATTTAGGGAGTCTGCTAGTATAGTTATAGGAGGGAGGATACATTTACATTGAGGCAAGCTGGCAGCTCGGAATGAGATGCTCTGTGTGGCAGAGCGCAGGGGGGTGCAAAGTGTGGAGGGCTTTAAAAGCACCGCTCCAAACAATGTATACTTCAAACATAATTTAACTGTCTATCCATTACAGCGCTGCAAGTAACTGTCAGTCCATAATACTAACGCTTGTTTAATGAGAGGAGACAGCAGAACCATCAGATCAACCACAAATGATACAGGAGGAAGATTCAGTGCAAACAAGCAAAATGTATTATTTTATGATTAACTTCCAAATGTTTGTTATTTTTCCCCCATTCACTACTAATTAAAAAGAACGCACCCCACCCTGCCTTATCACGCTTAACTGATGCGTTTGCATTCCTTCAGTCTCTGGGCACCGGTCACTTCCTCTATGTTTTTAACCCCAGAGCTATCTTATCACTCCCGGCCCTGGTCCAAGGCCCCACCTGCAATGTACTGCACTGCCACCATCACAGTCCCATGCAGTAGACCTGGTTAAAGGTTAACACCAAACCCAGAGAGAGGGACATTGAATTATACAGAACAGTTGCCATAGCTAAGGTCAATGAATATTCCGTCTCACACACACACACACACACACACACAATTAGCTGAGTAAGGATTATCTCTCCTCGGCTCCAGTAAGTTACATTCCCTGACTGTTCGAAGGAAGGTTAAAGATCCCTAATTTACCTTGTTTGACTGGCTCTTAATAAACGTTTGATTTCCCAAAGCTCACACATACTCCAGTAGTATCTGTTTAGAGTAGTCGCTGCCTGTTGTCTCAAACACCAACAACCACCATTTGTGGGTCAGCATGTTATGCTTTCAAATGCATTGCTATCCAAACATAAACTTATCACAGTATAGGAGGAAGTGATTATACCTGAAGACCTCACTCTCACTTCACCTACTCAAAATGCTCTACAAAACATAACACACACACACACACACACTTGTCCGCTTGTTTGCACAAACACTGAATCATCTTTGGTGTCGTATAGCTGAACACACAAGGTGGGTGGGGGCTTACATAACTACAGGTACGGAAGGGCATGGTGCTTACATAATTACAGGTAGGGAATGGCACTGGAAGACACCTGTCATAGGAATAGAGCTCTGTAGAGCCCAATACACATCAACCAATCCCAACTCAATCGTCTGTCTGCTGGCATGCACAGCAACAATCCAAGGTGTATAGTGGGAACAAAACAGTCATGGCAATGGTTTGACTTGTGTTGTCATTCTGAGTCAAGGATAGCACTTAAAGTATTGTCAGGGTGGTGGATTCTGGTCTTAAGACTTCAAGATACTGTAAGTTGTGACAGTTACATGGGTGTAATGACGGGTATAATCAAACAACCTGTTTACAAAATGCTGAAAGCAGAAGCACTTAAACCCAGGTGTGAGCCACAAGCCCTTCAGCGTTTCTGCTCCAATTAATAAAGACTAATTGATTAGATTGAATTCCTGTAGAAGTCATATGAAGGTAGTCTCTGCAACTGTAACTGCAATGTAAAAATGTTTGGCTTGTTCAGAACACTTCCTAACCCCTAAGGCCCAAAAAGTGTTAGCAATGTGCTTTAGCCATTAGCTACGAAGGAATATACAAGAGGATGTACAACCTGCACAACACAACGCGGATATAAACAACCTCTTTAGTAATTTCACCTCCCAAGCTTCTCCAAGGGCTGGTGACAAATGAATTCTCATCAATCTTCTCACTATATTTTATATACCTGTTGGAACGGCTGATAAGCACACAGCTGAAGCGTCGTGGGCTTCAATCAGCGAAACGTTGATGAAGCAGGGTGCCCACCTGATGACCCTAATGACATACCTTACCCTCTCTTTCACCACTCCACACCGACTGCTACTGTCAAGAGTTTCCTACTAAAGGGATTGAAACACCTAGTTCTATTAGCCATTGAAATAAATAAAAACTGCAGCGGGCACACAGGTGCACAGTACACACACACACACACACACACACACACAGTAAGAAAGTAAAGAAGACAAGATAAAACGGGATTACCAGTTAACCCGCATTATTAGGTTAATCTAAGGGAGCATGTGTAATTGTGTGTGTATGTTTGGGGGAGGATTACGACGTAATGTACAGCTAGTCTGTGTCTAATTGAAGTAGATGGCACATGACACTGCTGGAAGAAAACTAAGGGAATCATGTTGCTGATATGAACATATTCAGGCAAGGGGAGAATCATTATTCTAGCACTCCATGCTTTTCATTCCTATTCACAAGTTGCTTGTATGCATGTTTTAGTGCTTGTTTGAGTTTGGGATAAGACCATTAAATCAAAGCCTAAGTACTAAAAATTTCCCACATTCAGAGAAGATACAAAAATTGAAAAACTTGGTGTGACGTTTCCAGGGTGATTTCCAGTCCTATAACAGTCAGACTGTAAAAATGAGTAAAAGCTGGATTCATTCTGACATTTGGTCCCAGGGCGGGGCACTTTCTGAGGCTGGGCCAGTTTTGGGGAAGTGGGAACGTTTCTCATGGAAAAGTGGTCACCAACAGCAGCAGGCTAAAGCTAACCAGGCGTGCACACATGCGCTCGCACACACACACACACACACAATGAGACTGAGTCAATGATGTGTGTACTGTAGATGTAATGTACATCTGACGCATATACATAAATATTCTTATTAACTTGCTTTGTACTTCTCTCAACTGATAGCTATCTTGTTGGGAGTTTAACATGGTCTGACTGAGGGTCTGGGTTAGGTGATGTAGTTCATTTCCTACGTGAAATTTTGGCCTGTAATTCAGTGCTATACAAATAAAATAGTGGGCCAAGTTGCCGTGTTCACTGTGCCCTAACTCTGTAGCTATCTGCCCACAGAATTATGAAAAATATAAATTATAAATGCAAATCTTGATTTAATGTCTCCTCATTGTCTGCTGCCAGCGTTCCCAGATCAATAACTGGCGTCCCACCTCTCCAATAATTCTCCTACCCTCATACAAAAACATATCATCAGCCAACACTTGCATAACACCTTATAACCCACATCTCATGTTGAACATTACAGCTCACACTCACAAGACAAAACTTAATCTTTGACAGTGATAAAATTGGAGTTCAAAGCGGAAAACACTTTGATCATGCTTTTATGATTCTTTATTTTAGTAAGAAGGTCGTAAAAAAGAAAGCACTTTGGACATCAACTTATCAGTCCTAGTCCAGATATCGTTTGGCCTGGCATCTCTGCAGACTGTTATCAGAGAAATATTGTCCCAGGGGCGTACCATATCTCAGTGTTCGTGCACAGTGACCACCTAGGCATGGTGGGTTGGCTGGCTAGCAACAGGTGTGAACACAGCTGTCACCCTCAAGGCTTTTACAGTGAAAATATCAGTAGACTCAGTAGAAACATTACCCCCCACCCCCATCACCACTCTCTAAACTATAGTCATTCCTCATATAGTTTGAGCTTTTTCCATATCTATGATTGAACAAATATCGTCTCACACGCACAAAACCTTCTAGATGTCCTTAAGGCGGTAGAAGAGGAGAGAGGATGTAATGCTGGTTTCAACCACAAGTCCACACAAATTAAGGAGTGTCCTTTCAAAAAAGCAGGACGACAACCGAATAGCTTCACGAAGCATCTCAGCTTGTTGACAGGTTAACCAAGTGTGATGAAACCCTCAATTGAGAATTTCCTGTAACTGTCCTCGATTCTCTGTGTGTGCGAGTACATTTATACATTCCAGCATTCCAGCAAGACCCTGAAACATGTTTGTCTTTCCTGTGGTGAAGGTGATGGTGAAGGTCTTTGTGACAGGCAGGGGATGAGAGGTAGGTGTATCCTATTGGGTTTCCTGTGGGAGACACTTGATCCCTGGCTCTTTTTTAACTATTATATAGTTTAATATTATAAGTATTATATATTATTAAATGTCTACCATATAAATGGATCTATTCTATAATTTTATTCAACTTAAATAAAAAGAAGTGACTCAAACAAACAAGCACCATACTACTGTAGTTTGAGCTATAGTTGATAACGGAGAGGAATTTATTTACCATGACAAAATGCACTCAATACCATAACAACCTTGGGTTTGAGAAAATATGAGAGTAAACCCTCTGTGTGATAATAGAGAGATAGGCAAACGGCATGCCAGGGCAAGTAACTTTTGTCCTAGACAAAACCAAGTTGGCCCATTGAGTAAAATGGAATGTTTACACAGTCAGTCCATTAGCCTATGGCCTGCATACTATGCAATCATCAACCTTGATCTAAGCATTTATACAAGGCCTCAACAAGCCCTCCTCAAACCAATCCACTTATAAAACAACAGAATCTTACAAAGAGCTTGTCTGTGGAGAGAACCTGCATCATGCCCTGAACAAATGCTAGCTGCAGTTTTTGTATCTATGGCAGCAGGCAGCTTTAGCAGAGCACACAGCAGAAACAAGGCCTGCTTTGGAAAAATGCATTGACAACACAATATTGATCTTGGTTTGATGGCTGTGAATAGCAAAACATCGACTAAACATTTGGGACTGTTTAACCCAATGGTTTGGACGGTTTTATTCTTCCAATATAGGCTATATCTGATGAGCCTTTTGCATTGTTTATTTGACTAAACAATACAAGTGATTCTTCAGTTATAAGTAGCCTATTATATGTCCAACAGAACACAATGCAGGCATTGCTTGCAACCTTGCAGTCGAGTTGCACCAGAATTATCCAGGTCATGGTTCATCCCCATTAGGCTGCAGCTCTGTTCCACAGCCTATCATCTCCATCCACAAGCTGACATTTACAGGAGCTTATATCCAAACTAACAACCACAGGGAGTGAGAATCTCAGTGAAACAGGGGAGTGCACTAACACACAGCAAGCAGTGAGGGACAGTTTAACAGAATAAGGCAGTAAAAGCTGTGAGGTCTTGCCCTCCAGGTGACCTTGAAAAGGAAGGTCATCTAACATAAGCAGATTCATAAGCATTTTTCACAGTCACTCTGCTAATAATCTAACTGGGCATTCACCTGATTTGTTGGACTAGGTTGCTCCTCTTTCTTTCAGTAAATGAGCTAGCATTTATTATTAATTAGAACAGCTGTGTAGCCATGGTCTGTGCAGAATGGTCCAACAGAATCTCGGTGGACAGGGTTGTGGTCGATGAAATTAGGCTACTTCACAACTTTGTAGTAGTGAAACTACTATATTATCTACGACTAAAGGTCCTCTATCATATACACGCTTAGGTTAATGTAGGTTATAAACAAAACGCATGCTCAAGTTTAAACAACTGCGTGGCTTTTGTTTACGTTGTATTCAAATGCTTAACTATGCAGGTGGACAGGCTAGTTGACAGAACCCTCATCAAACAAAGACACTTTCACAGGTAACGTTAGAGACGACAGCATCGAAGACCAGCTCTGCCTGTCAAATCACCTACAGCAAGTTACATACAAGTTGTAAACTATTACATGAAATTCTGGATACATTTTATACCAATTATATTTAGAGAAATTACTAAAATATGTGATATTCTACGTCAGTGGTGAATCTGTCAGCCCGTAGGATTGGAGGTGTGGGCTACTAGCCATAAGTAACGTTAGCCAATATTGAAAAGCACTGGCATTAACTGGTGGTAACTCATGTGAAGTAGCTACAGCACATGCACACGTTTAAAGATCATATTTAATAAAAAATACATAAAAGGAGACTAGTCACGACAATGACCACAAATATCCTCACCAAGATGGTAACTTAACAGTAATTATTGTTTTTTCTAGAAATGTAGGCTACAGCGTGCGCTACGCCAAAGTTAGTTAACGTTACTTGAAATAATTCACTCACTCACTCATGGGAGCGTTACTCATTGATTATGTAAAACTGCAGCAAACTTTTGGTTACACTTGGATATAGCCTAGCTAAATGTAACACCCGTAACATCGCCATATCACAAGGAAATCAAAGTAGCCTACCGGTAGGAAAAAGGAGCGAGTGACAGTAACTTCGTGTAAATAACATACCCTCTAACAGCCGACGTAAACTGCGACAGCGTACCCTGCTTCGTCTTGGTGGTATTCTCTGTCCGTTACCGGTAGGATTTAAAACCAGGACAGTAATACTACCGACCGAGCCGCCGACAGAAATCTTCAGTTCCGTCCGTCAGTCAGAGGCGAGCCCTCGTTTCTCCAAATCCTCCCACCCAGTCCAAGCCAGCAGACCTCACTATGACTCACTAGTCAGGCCCATATCATACAGTATCTTCTTGACTGTGTGGCTTTTCCTAGACTGAAGTTCACAGGAGGGTTTCTAGGGATCCTCCTCCAACAGCTGGGAATTCACTCACACCGTTATTTTGAAATGTCCCAGTGAGCAAACGATAAAATGACACAGCCTTGCATTATTGGAACAGGGCTTGCTGCATGCGTGCAGTTGTCTTATATTGAAACCGAAGCTTCCTTCTCTTTCTTTCATAGAAGGGCGACATCGCCGTGCTAACAGGAAGTTCACCTAGATATGACCCATCCCACAAACGGCTTGAGAGATTAGCCTACTTATTTTGGACAAGGTGTATATATTTATTATGCGTTTTTTTGCGAACACTGTGTCACGTGCTATCTATTTATGGGGTGTTCTTTTTCTGTGTGTTTATACCTCTAAACGGTCTCCATATAGTCTAAACATGAAAGTGTGTTAGGGTAGCCTATATCTTTCGTCATATTCCATCTCTGCGTACTGTAAACAACAAAGCCAACGTATAGCCTACACCTATGGGAAGGGAATCTAGGCTTTCCCTGTGTTAAAAAGAAAACGCTTAGTTTTAAAGGGTTCTCATACCCTCTACTGTCCGCAGATCTGTCATTACATCTTTCAGTAGTCAGTGGCAGAGACGATGAGGTTTCTCGAAAAGGGTGCGGTCGTGCCCCTTCACTCGTGTCAAAGAAATGATTCACATGGTCTCGTGGTAAGTTTAGGTGGAATGGTGATTCGTTGGTCATAAATAAATCAAGAAAGACAGACAAAACTATTTAAGCAACAACATCGACTGTGTGTCATGCTACACGAGTTCTGCCGATGTGAAGGTGACCTTTACCAGCTGAGCAGCTGGCAGTCAGTGCTGGAGTTGGACTGTAATATTGCACCTCTGCCAGGCGGGGGAGATATCGATTCAGCATATAACAGCCACTCTCTAAACACAGTATGGAAAACCATCTTTCACACACTCACACACACATAACCCACACACACCGGTTGGCTAAACCCCAGCTTCAACCAGTGTAGGCTTATGCAGAACAGAGAGGAAAAGTTATATCCTGTTGACACGGCAGTGTTGTACAGACCGACTGTATTTATGGGAAGTCGTGATGCTCACAGCCCCCCCAACACACACACACACACCCGTCTGCCGTTTTGGACTTGTAAATAGTGCAGCCGCCTTGCAATAGACACACAAACACATGCACACAACTAATCACACACATTCACAGGGTGATTTGACCTTGATGGAATGTGAGAAATATAAAGGTTGTGTTCTGGAATGTCCTCGTGCTCTCCTCCCATTCCAAGCTGCTAGTGGCCAGCTACAGTACATGCCACACCCCCCTAATCATCGGTGGCCATCTCACCGCAAACCTTTATCTAACATTCTCTGTTTAATGACACCTGCATTCCAACTTTATGGGCACAAAAGAGGAGATTTAAAAGCTAATACTCATAGCTGAGTATGACTGATTATTGTTACTAAATTATGGTTAATTACTATGGTTAGAATGGTCAGGTAAATATAATAATCATTTAAAGAATGGTCAGGTAAAAATAATAATCATTTAAAGAATATGTTAAGTTTAAATGCATCTTTAATTACCTTCAATTTCCAGAGGTGGAAAAGTACGACTTCAGAAAAGTAAAAGTCCCGCCAGGTTTTGCTTCTGCTTGTTCACTTACCAGGTGATTTAAATTACAGGGACTAATAATTGAAATGATTTAAATTACAGGGACTAATAATTGAAATGATTTAAATTACAGGGACTAATAATTGAAATTAGCAGGGTTAAGTGAACAAGCAGAAGAAAAACCTAGTAGGACTCTCTGAAGTCAGACTTTTCTACCTCTGTCAATTTCAAGTAGTAAATACCGTATACAGTAAAGATAAAGATCATCTGATTAAAAACGTTGTAATAATTATTGGATATATTTATGTTTTTATAATATGTGTATACTTTTATAACTTCCATATTTTTGTTAAATTGCCCTACTACTTGAAAATGGCTTTTGCTCTTCTTGTACACTGTACTTTCTACTATTTGCACTACCTGGTTAGAGGCTAAACTGCATTTCGTTGTCTCAGTATTCTGTATTCTTTCAGTGGCCATAAAGTTGAATCTAATCTAATCTAATAACCAAAATGGCATGTTGATAGTTTTTATTCCTGAACATGGATGGTGTCATTGTTACAATTCCCAGGGTCAATACAGAGGTATTCAAGCAATTACAATTAGGTCATTTAGCAGATGTGTTTTTTATTCAACTCAATTTACAGTGAGTACAATTACAGGTCTTAAGGAGCACCCAGGAGCTTTCAGTTGGGAGATGAACAACCAGACCTCTAGACAATCGTCAATAATTAACTGGCCTGATTAAAACGCTAATGTAAAAGCTATTGTTTTCTTGTCACATTAGTCAGCTGACAGCCACAGAGGAGTTCAGCAGTCATACAATTTAATGTTTGGATGTAATTCATTTGGTAGGATATATAAAGGATGTATAATTTTGACAAGACTTAGTTCACATAGAACTCCTTAACCTCAGGAGAGTCAGCATCATTCTTCAACAAATACTGTAAATTGCATATAAACCATTAGAATATGTGTATTGACACAGGCCCTGGTCTTATGAGGTCCACAGCGCTGTGGTGTGTGTGTGTGTGTGCACGAGTGTGATGGAAAGGGTCCTCTACGTTGGTTGACTGTGTCGAGTGCATAAACTGACCTTGCAGCCGTGGCAGTAGCTTTCTCCATTCTTCCCCGGAGAAAGGATGATTTCCCCCGTAGGGATTAACTGAATCTTCAGTTCCATCATCTTTCTGCCTCTTTAGCTCTCTCACTCTTTTTGTTTTCTCTTCCTCTCCTGTCTTATGTGTCTCTCGTCTCTCTAAATGCCACTTCTGATCCCGGTGTGTAACTCAGTCTTTCCACTGTCAGAATGCGTAAAACATTCACCATTCCCCTTTAGGACAAAGACAAAGAGAACATATCCGCTGTTATACACTAGAAAATTCCAAATACGTCAGTGTCCCAGACACATCAGTGTCGACAAATTAACAGAAACCGATTCAAAAACTTTCTCAGTGACAGTGTTAACTTGCCGTTCTCTTGAGGAGCTTTACTTCAAGATATGATGGTCAAAGCATTCGATGTTAAGAAAAACAACATAATCCTATGCAATCCATCTGTGTGAAGAAAGCAATTGTCCAGATAGTGTCTGTGAGTAAGATGTTACCTGGTACGGAAAAGCGTCAGACTGAGGCCAGTTTCCCCTCGCTGTAGCCAGAGGATGTTGCCTGCAGATCACGAGGAGGATGTGGAGCTTTGGTTCAGATGGATGTGTCGCACAGAAGATAAGTGTCTTTAGTCCTACTGCAAGTGTGTGTGTGTGTATTTGTGTTCAGAGAGCTATGAATGTGTGTGCCTCGAGGAAGATGTGACGTCCTCACTGCATAGATAAAAATGAAAACACAATTGACAGAAATAATTGTATTTTTTCTAAGAATACAAATCCTGTGTTCTTATCTAATTTATATTGACTGTGTGAGGGACAACAGTTCCCCAAGTTGGCCCCTATTGGCTGATTGATGGCTCTGTTTATCATTCTTAGATGCTGAAGAATGTTTCAGACACAGACACACACACAAACATACAGGGCTGTCCTGAACTCAGCTTCCTCCTGAAACCTGTATCCTGTCATGGACATTCACAGCACACACCCCATCTTAAAGTGAGTGTGCACATGTGTATATGAAACCCACAGTGCTTCCCTTAGATATAAGTGACAGGCATGCATACTCACTGCATGCTTTCTAAAATAAAGAGTCTGGTGCTCTCATTATGGTGGGTTTCCTGTCCCCAAGGACAAGGGTGAAGTTTGCACAGGGCCCGACATTGCTGTCTTAAACTGTATTTGTGAGTGTTAGGAACCGGTGGGACGGACTTCTGGCACAGACTCAGACACTGAGGTAGATGTAGTTTAAAGTGCTTTAATATATAGTGCTCCTTTAAC
>JAODLI010012651.1:0-24978 GCA_027575585.1 Percopsis omiscomaycus | reverse complement strand
TGAGCAAGATGCCTAACCCCTACCTGCTCCATGTAATAGCACCATGTAACCCCTACCTGCTCCATGTAACAGCACCAATGTACCCCTACCTGCTCAATGTAATAGCACCATGATAAAAGCGTCTGCTAAATGCTGTAAATGTAAATGTAAATACTTAACAGGCCAATCTGATATTTAAGCAAAACTCCTGGCTTCTTTACTGCCTTCTACATGTTTAGATGCCTACCTTCCAGCAGTCCCCAGTCAATATCCTGGTTTTCAGGTTTGATTAAAGATGGGTATTTATTGAAGAGATTGGCCACAAAAGCAAGGTTCAGTTTTGGGTTGCCACTGATGACGTCAGTTGGGGTCACAAACTGACGACAGCCCAGCCTGTCAGCCTGCACCAGCATGGCCTCGGCCCTTTTCATGTCATCTTTCTCCTGAAAACACACAGAGCGCAGCTTTAGGGCAGAGCAGTAGGGACACCGATAAGACCCAGCCAATGGAAATAATCAACAGGAAATTATCTGCACATGAGCTTACATTAAAGCCGGCCATGCTAATGTCTATGCGTGGCTGGTCTTCCTCTGTGCCTTTTGGAGATATTTGGTTCAGGAGGTGAAAATAGGCCTTGGAGTCCTGAAAGAAGACACGTTAACTGTAACATTTGTACTGGTTGGATGAAGAAATATTCTGGAAACACGGTGGTAAGGAGACTAAATTATTCTTCCATCATCATTCATTCATTATTGGGGGAATTTACACAAAAGGTGCTGGTGAAAAGTGCCATTGTGAAGATTAGGGCCTGTGTCTGATTAGACGACCTGCCATGAGGATTCCTGCAAGAGTTTTACTCCAAGAATTGCATGGTAAAAATAAAGAAAGCTATTTAATTTGTAAACCATGAAGTACCACCACCAACATTGGGGTTTCTTTAGAAAGTTTATGCATAAAGTTGCTAAATAAGCACAGGGCAGGCAGTTTGTTTCAATTCTTATGAAGCAAACACTAGGGGGGGGAGTGGTGTAATTCATGTAATATTTACATTTTAAGCACAGAACTTTAAATGTAAATATTTCAGTATGTTAACATTTAAATAATTTCATAAACAATTTCACGCAATTGCAAAATGCAGTGCAAGCAAATATTTCTATACAATTACTCATAAATATTTAAATCTGGAATATCTCTGAGCATTTGAAGAAAAAATTTAAATAAAATAAATCCATACAAAAAAACCCAAAACAACAATCCAGTATGGGCCCTAGTTTCCGGGTCAAGACGCAAGCGAGTTCAAGGTGCAAGTCAATCTAAGGTGTGACCAATCCTTTTTTGCTAATTTCAGGTCATGCGGCGGTAATCGGGTGCAACGGCGACACAGTTCGGGAGCAGTTAGGGTTAGGTCAGGGACACCTCGACACTTGGCTTACTTAGGGAGTCAGCAACTTCTCGATCGCCAGACGACCTACTCTACCCCCTGTGCCGCTGTCGACAAAATGTGATTGGTCAATACTACTCTACAAACGTAAACCAGGGCAAAATCTTGTGCCATTGCCTACAGATTCTGCACTCATATGCAGATACAGTATCTGTTTGAGATTATATACAATGTTTTCTTATATGTTTATGGCCCCTCATACAACATAGAACATTTACGAAGTTTGGTGAAGAACTATCATTTGGTTTCAAGACAGCAGATATTTTAGTTTTTCCACAAACTCACGAACCGCCATGAGGCCAATGTGCACAATATCTGTCAACTGTCAACGTATTTGGAAATTTAGATTCAAAAGTGAGTGCTTTGGGGGTTGGGTTGAGAACTTGTCAAGTAATCATACATGGCGACAGACAGAAACAGTTATTCCAATTTCTCTTTTTGGAAGCCCAATAATCACAGATTACTTTGATACCATCTACATAGAAGAGGACAAAAAAAAAACAGGCCTGTGACAATAATGGTAAGCAGTCCCACCTTAATGTCAGTGCTGAAGTTGTTGATCTTGTGCCAGCCTGCGTTATCCAGGTGGTAGTTAGCCCAGCGCAGAAGCAGCTCTTCTGGAGACAGCTTCATGAGGTCTTCCAGAGTCTCTCCCTCTCTCAGCAAGGCTGCCAATGCTGGGGGATGAGAAGGAGAGATGAGATTCCAATCCATTTCAGAAGCTATTTGACAATAGGTGCAAAAAGCATCGCAATACGCAAAGCCCAACTCAAAGTGCATTATGCATCGATGGAGACTGTTTCTCTCACCTTCATTCCTGCTGAGCTCGATGTCTGCAAACAGCCCGATCTTGATGATCTGCCACAGAAGGCCCAGCACCAAATGGGGCTTCCCCTCCCTCAGGTCCAGCGCCCCGATGTTGACGACGTGGCAGCCGATGGCAGAGGCTGAATTCAGGGCCAGATTAAGATTTTCCTGTAAAATACAGAGAATCAGCTAGATGGAGACTCACAAAGAAGCTCGAAAGATTGCCATTGCTGGTTGTCGTAACAACGGACCTGTATTGTAAACGGTGTCAGCTTTTTCTTGTTTATGGTTCGCTCGTCAATAGTGTCTGGCACAGACAGGTTGATCATTTTACTGTGAGACCACAGAAAGTCAAACAAAAGGTTATGGTTATGATATGCCGCTATTTGTTCTTTGTACGTCACTTCAGTCAGTGAGGTAAGCTAGGCAAGGGAGGTCATTGTGTTACTGGCTTGAAAAACAAATAAATAGGTCTTACCAGAGCACGATACCATCCCCAACTGCCTTAAAGAGAGAGAGTGTGTTGGGGTTCATGGGCAGGACATGCTTGCAGTCGGGGTCATTCTCCAGAGCGGTGTTGATCCAGTTTACAAAGGCAAAACGCTCCTCCTCTTTAAAAAAGAAAAAAAAATGATATATATATATATATATAGTCAATATAATATTGAGTCGTCGGTTCCAGTGGCAACATTAAAGATACATTTGAATGGCTTAATTGTAGTTTCTCTTGAGCAACTCAGATCACCGTCACAGGGCTCTTTGTGTATTTTACCAGAAAAAGAGTGTTGTGTTCCTTCACTTGACAGCTCAGATGTCCCCCCAATGGCCAGGATCCCTTCTTTTCTGTTAATGGCCTTTCTGAAGCTTTTAGCAATGTCACTGCTCTTTAGTTCTTGAAAGATCTATAAAAAAGGACAGTACATGTTACTCCACCCTTAAGGGCAGACACCAACCAGTTTAGGTGAATTATGCAGTAATTCTTGTGAAGCGACTTGTTTGGTTACTCACTATTGTGTTACAAAAGAATTGTTCAAAATCAGGTGTGCGTAAATTAATTACAAACTCTGTGAAAACCGCCGTTCTAATTCCCAGTCGTATGCACCTTTTGTCCTGAGGCTTAACCAGCTGTTGGTAAGTGTCATGGCAACCAAGGTCACTGGGACAACACAGCAGCACTATCTGAATGTCAAATATAATAGAAACCTGGCCCACAAGAGGAGCAGGTCTACAAAACAATTTGAAAGACATTCACAACTGCATTTTATCACCATTCATTTGTGGTTTCCATGTCTCGCATCATAATTTTAAAATACTATTATTTTCTGTTAAACAAAACAGTGTCTAGATCTTATTGTGACAGATACAGCAAATCAGTACATGTAGACATGTAAGCATTCATACATATTGTTGGGAAATTGCGTTATAACAACCCCCCCCCCCCCCTTTCTACTCAAGTGCAACGTTGAGTAGAAGGAAAATAATTATCAGTCGCTAAATAAAGATGGTATCGTGGGAAAAGCGAAACATCTGAACACTGCAAAGGAAAGCTGTTCTTATCATGAGATAACTTTGCAAAAGTTCATCCAGATCATCAGATTATCTGTCTTTAGTTGTTTAATGATCGTGGCAGATTAAAGGCCCCATATCATTCTAGTATCCAGCTGTCATTTTGGACATTCCACTGAATATTTTGTTCAGTAAGTGTTGCACTTTGGTTCGGTCCAATCCAGACATGATGTCACACCCATGGTCACATCTGACTTGCTTGTTTTAAACAATGTTTTTTTTTTCTGGATAGGAATTTTGACAACTCAGACCGATTTCAAAATGAGTCAAGCCCTTTCAGGTCTCTTAAGCAAACACAAATGACCACACAACTTGAAAATCTCTCAGAAACAAAACGATTCTGTACCTACAACATATGAAAGGTATGCAAAAAGAACATGGTTGTGTTCCTCTTTGGTGCTTCAGGAGATTGAAAATCCTGTCACATATGGAGAAAAAATGTCTGGGATTTGTTCTGCTCTTATGTAGGGGGAGGTTAAGTGTCTGACTCCAGCTACAGCACTATACAGTAGCAAAGCCTGCCTTGGAACATTAGGGCTTTCTCATTGGAGGCGAAACAAAATACTGGAACTCACACCACACTGCTGACCTCATTTCCTCGTTCCCCTGAGTGTGCCTGTGGACTGGCCAGGATGGGGTGGGGGTTGGATTTGGGGGGGGGGGAGGGTTCTACACTTTGAATACAGTGAACACCTAACTGATAAAAAGCTATTCCGAAAAGTGTTCCCACTCCGGAAACCGCTGGTGTTTGTGTCAGATAAGTAAATACAGGCCTGCAGAGAAAGGCTGGGGCAAAACTGGTCAAACCTGCTCCGTCATTCGCAGCATACAAGGGCAAAACAAGATGTGTTGAGAGTTCACATACCACCACAAACTCGTCAAAGCTGATCTTATTGTCCTTGTTGCGATCCAGTTTTTGGATAATCTCACGGACCTTGTAGCCAGGAAGGGGGAGGTTAGCTGCTTTGAAGAGCTCGTGGAGTTCGTAGTCGCAGATGAATCCATTGCTGTCGAGATCTAAAGAGTCGCAACATGGACGATAAGATGCCAAAACACATTGTGCAGTAATCATTCAACTAAAAGGTGCTTAATTTCTCCAGCAGTATGAAACATTACTAATCGCATAAATGTCATCTTTTTATATTAACAACATCAACATTTTTAAAAAGTGGAAGAGAAGAAAGCTGGAGTGTGGATTATTTGTCGAGGTATCTCTTTAAATTACAATGAATGACTAAAATAAGCTATCTATTCACATCAAACTCACCAATTTGCCCAAAGGCCTCTCTCAATTCTTCCAGATCGTCCTTCGCAATCTTTCCGGCCATTTTCCTGGGCTTGACCTGAGGTGGTCTGTCAGCGAGAGGTGGGTCCTGCACACAGAGCACCTAGTCATATATGGGCTCTTAGTGGGAGGGTGTGAGGAAACCCAATCTGGGACCCCTGTCTATGTTTCCCTGTCGCCTCCCGAAACACTCCCTTTAGGCCTGCAACCAGGAAACCCTGCCCCCCCTTATTCTACCTTTGCCACTCCCTTCCTAAACTCCCTGCACTGGTTGCCCATGGCTACTTATATCAAATTCACCATCAGGCTGTGGTCCCTTTCCACACTAACCAGGCTTTGTGCTGCCTCTCTGTGCCAGCCTGGTCACAGCTCCGTTCAGCCCTGACTCCTCTCCCTCCTGACCCACTAATAATGGAATGTTGTTCCATGCCCAGCCAGAACAACAGTCACTCCGCCGACCTCCACAGCAGACTGCAAACTCATCCTTTTGAGAAGTGCCTTGTGCTGCCATTTCCTTGCTGAATCATATCCCCCCCTCAACTCATTCTGCTTTAAATAAATCTCATCTGTGACTCACCTGGGCTCTTTTTTTGTACAAAGACCACTCTCTACTACTGTGACTGCCCAGAAGCACTGACACCTGGACATTTTTAGTTGCCTTTGTATAGCCTAGGTCATGTGAACATTTTAAACTGCAAAATAATAATTAATTGGATTCAAGGGATTTTATTTATTTATTTTAATTGATTATCAAGTTTGTCTATGATAAATGGCGATTATACCGCGATTAACAGAGTCTTCCTAATGCCTTTATGTTTGAGCAGGAAACGTTTTTCTCATCTACAGTACATGCATTAAGATTTATGTTTTTGCGGCGCACCGCCAGTTAGGATTCTCTCACAGTCGCGTTTTCTAGCCAAGAGGATTCACCTTGTTCGTGAAAACATTCTCAGGCCACAGCTCCATCTGCGTATGACATTAAAAACAACATGTTCTAGCGGTAGAGGAATGCAGCAGGCCTGGGTAGAAAGTACTTCACTTGTAAAGGTGGTGAGCAGTGTGTACCGTCTCCCCCCCCCCTCCATTTTTGGTGCTCCAAGGCTAAACGACAGCTCGACGGCATGGTGGCACGATAGCATTTCTCTGGGACCAAGGTTGAGAAGAACCAAAGCTGACGCCAACAAAAAAGGTTGAGACAGCAATAATCACAGATCTAAACTTTTCCACAATGTGCCGCAATCTCCCCAGCACTGTTCCTGACTTCACACAAAACACTGCCCCAGGCACAGGTCTCATTTCCATGATGTTAAATATGCAAAGTAACAGGGTTGACACTGGAACACGCAATTCTTTTGATATTAAAAATTTATTAAGAGAAATATTCTTCTGGACTGGTTTATTTGTCTAAGGTAGATATCTACACTGGAATCACTGCATTCAAACAGGCAGAACAATGGATAACAGCAGCGAAATCGTGTAACCCCTTCAAATGAATGAAACCATTGATTGTATTCAGGAAGGATATGATGTGACAGCAGCCGTTAAAGGGACCAAGAAGTTACTCAAGTGTCTACAATGTTTTGTATATTCTATAACATTTATAAATTCTAAATCGGGTTTCTACAATGTGTTACTAAGTCTAGGCACAAAATCCTGACAAAACCATTAGGAAAATGATGACGCGAATGTTACTATATTTAACATTACTCTAGATGGATGTGAAAATCAGGCTGCTTAAGTGAGCCCAGCTACAATAAAAGTACCACAAACATTACCTCATTTGCCAACCCTTGTCTCACCCTTGACAGCAAAAGGGAGAATGGGAGCAAAGAAGGGGGGTAAGACATATGGAGCTGAGGGCACAGATGGCACAGATGGCACAAGACAACTGTGAGGGGCATCACTGCTGGTACAGAAGAATAGAGGGTTTGTAATCACAGTTATAAAACACTACAAAGTGTCTCCTGAGTGTCAGGCTCCAAAAACAGTTGCTGCTTTTGACAGCTGAAGGAGGCTAACTTGGCTAACTTTTCAACCGAATGTAAACTAAATGTCAAGCAACGACTGCTATGTTTTCATGAAAGCATTGGAACAGATGCTATGTTAAAAGTCTGATATATAAATGAAATGTCAGGTGCAATACAAGAATCCAGAATGCCGTCACCTTGCCTGTTAATCCAAACTATGTTAGCATACTTTCAAACCAGCCCAGTTTTCATTTATATTCAATTCTGCTTAAAATAATTATTTTGGGATAGCTGAAATATCTAAAAAGTATGCTCCATAGGGATCCCAATATGAAAGAAATACAATTCTCTAGGCCTACAAAAAGGTTTTTAACAAGCTGAACAAGCTTTAATTGCTGCATATAGTGGGCACCAACACCATTTACAATAGTCTAAGATGGATCATTCAATCTATCTAAACGGGAGGGCTGTTCCCAGACGGCAGTTAAATGGGTACAGCCAACAAACCCCACCCAGTGAGCGTTTAATCCACACAGTAACATGGGAAATGTGAGGCACACAAATAGATTGGCCACCCTTCCCAAGTGTGGTCAAGTTCATGTGCACACACCCAACAGCCGACAAGAACATGGACATTTTCAGTCCCCTTACAATCGCATGCAGATGTGAAACAAACTGGCTTGCAAAGAATGTGCACCCCAGAACACAAGGCTTTCATTTCCTTTTCTGGCTGTGTGGGTTAGATAAGCCCAGTTGTGCTGACAGGTAAGGAAGGGGTGACTAAAAACAAACACATTCAGTTTACACTACTAAAAATACACAACGTACATCTAGGGGCATTACAACCTTGGTTATGTATAGGCTAATAAAAGAAGAAGCAGGCCAGGCCTGGCTATAGTGTGGCTGCTGATATAACTAGTAAAATTAAATGGTCACATGAGAGAGAACCGCTACAATCTTTAGTACTTTGGATGAAAGGTATCAGTCACACGCAGGCAAATGTGTATAAACAGGCATCCTTACTGGGCATCACACAGGAATGTCATTAGACAAGTTACTGAGAGCCTGAAGCCGTTGGGTTAGGTTGTTTCAGCGACAAAAAAAAAAAGGAGGAGGACACGCCTTAACATTTCTAAAGGTTTACCATAAGGTAATAATAATAATTTGATGACACAGACACTGCATCATGTTAAACGATTACAGAGGCCCTTATAATATCTATTGGTGGACCGAACATGATCCTAACTACTGCATACTGTGTCTGAGAGCTATGTTGCAAGGTGCGCTAGACCTTTCCATGAACTTTCTGAGTCTCATAGTAATAACTAAGTGTTGGAATTACTAGATTACTTATCAACAATGGAGGAAAGATGTTGTAAGTAAACCATATCAAGATCAAGGCATTGGCAAGACACAAGGAAGTAAGTGAATCACGGATGGAACAGTTAACAATGTACTAAAAAAAATAGCATGTGCAGTTTCTTTGTGAAATCTGAAGGCACATGGTTGACATCCTCAAAAGATTGGAGCAACCTGTTTATCAACAGAGGTTGGTGATGGCGCTCGCAAAAGTGGAAACAACTATCATGCCTTCTTGACAGGTTTTATTTTTACAGTGATAACATCAGAAAAGTAATGTCTGCTTTTCTGATATGCAAATGAGTAAGGCCAATCACCGCAGCAATCACTGATCTTAACTATACACCTACCTGAGCTATTATAGGTGTGTGTACAATTATGCTAACATGTGGAAAGTCAAATTACAGTGGGTACAAACATTCAAGTGAGGTGGGGAATGGATCCCTCTTTATAACCACATCACATTAGTCACAATCGACAAGCTTTACCATTAAGACATTATTATTATTATTATTATTATTCTTTGTGTCTTTATACACATGTATGCATATACCGCGCATGACGATTTTTAAATGGACAGCTGGCACCGCCTAGAGACGCTGCTGCCATTCGGCGATGTACAAGAGCGCACCTAGTCTTTACCCTCTCGTTAATCGCTTTAGGAGAATGTTCACCTCTATTGTGTTATTTTTCCATTAGGATCATATAGTATGCAGATGTTGACGATATGATTCTTCCACTAACATAAGTAGATAAACATAACCTTTGCCTGGAAGTTAACTTCAAACTAGAAATAGCTGGCCACAAATTACAAGATTTAGTAGGCTAATCTTGAGTAGAATATTTCAAAGAGCTATTTCACGCAGTGAGCGGAGAGGATGTATAGATTGTAGTGTAGGTAGATCTAAAGCTAGCTGGCTAGCGACAGAACTTCAAGTATCTTACTATTCTACTACTCTTACTATTTCTATTTGACCAACATAGCTATAACAGAGAAACAGCATTAACATATATGGCTATTTTACAAGTACCGAGAACAAGAAATATGTCGGTAGCGCATAGTCCAAAAATGTCTAGGAAATTGCTACTCACTTTCGGTGCGCCTGAAATTCCAGACAACGTTCAGTCTGGACCGGAGACGTCCTCCCTCATCCACGTAGAACCAAAGTAGCAAGCGAATGGAATGTTTTCCCCGCCCAAGCACTGACGTTTCCATTAGGTAGCGATGTTACGATGGCCATTCCATTTGGTCTAGGCTTCCCAACACTCCTCAACAGCGCTGGCCAGCTGTGTTGTAAACTCATAGGAAAAAGTGGAAACTCGTCGCAATAAAGTCACGCTCAATTAAATAAAATATACATTTTAAATTCGTATATAAAGTATTAATTATAGCATGACATACGTATACAATATTTTTTTATTCAAATATTTTACATAGGTCTATGCAATAATTATATAAATTATATTTATAGTAATATATACAAAATATTGCAAATCTTTATGTCATGAGGGTAATATATTAAATTTGACAAAGGTATGTCTGACATAGGTCCATTGAATATTTTTACATGTTTTATTTAATTAGTTCGGTCTTTAATAGTTACGGAAAGGTCCATTGTATAAGGCCTATGGCTTCTCCACCTCTCCTGTCACATTTCTTTTATTGTACTTTTATTTTTGTTTTACTGTGAATGTAAAAATTAATATAAAAAATATTGTTCTTCATAAGTCTTTGCTATGTCTGGATTGGCCCGTGCCATACACACACACTGTTGTGGGTGAAATAATAATTATATAAAATAAATAATATACCCTAACATATCGTCGATGGGGTCATTGTATTACTGAACTACAAATTGCAACAGAAACTACAAATATGTCTGATATAACAACATCCACGGCTATCACCCGCCCAGGAAATCTTCCCTTTGACGTTGTGCAGATTCCGCGCCATGTTTTACATCTCATGGAGATGGCTAGCGTTAAAAAAAACGGAATAAGATAATTTTACTCACGGTTGGTGTCACGCATACAAAATGTCTACTGGTACGGAGATGCTCAGGTAAAAGTACTAACAACCAATTTGAATGGTCGTATAGTCACCAAAACAGGTTGTCAAGGTAACAATGATCGGTCTAAGCTAACAGTTTAGCTAGCGTTTTGCTAACAGTTTACCACATTGTAGGTGTGTCATATATATATATATATATATATATAACGTTATATATTTAACGTACAGTTCCTAAAACGCATATAGTACAGCTGCGTAGCTGTTTTAACGGCATTGTGGTGTAATTCTAGCTGCATGCACCTTAACTTGAGCCATAAGGGACATTACAGTACAGTTGAGATTACAAAAACCGGTAACGTTAGCTGAAATTTAGTTTAGTATTTTCAGGGGAAATGGTCAGTGTGATTTAAGCAGCATACTGTATGGTCACTAATGATTAATATGCAGTATATATAATATGGATGCTCGTGGATTGGTTTATATCTGGTCAATTACTAATATAAACAAAGGAAGAACTTTATAAACACGTCACTATCAGATGTGTTCAAATAGCTATTTATAGCTGTCCATGGTATGAACCTAATGAGCCCAAGTACTTTTTATGTCACGCCACAAAGGGCGCAAAATTATTGGCAGATATTAACAGTGAGGCTAGGCCACTGTAGTTCATCAGTCACATAATTTGTGTTTCGTTAAGGCCGACGCTTCTGCGTCGAACCTACGCCGTAGGTAAGGCGTTGCCGCGTACCTTACGCCATAGGATGACGGGCACCTCCCCCACAAATGTAAAGTTACTTGTAGTTCTACACGTCGCGGCGACTTAGACCGGAACTATGGAACGCCAAACGGGTCACAATTCCCCACAAACTGAGCGTGTATTACTAAACTCGGCAATGAGTACAATTACTTGTATTACAAGGAGCAGATAGGGGTTAGACATCTTGCTGAAGGAGGCTTACAGGTAGGCCAACACTGGGGCTCGAACCGTGACCTTCCAGCTGAAAGTCGAACACCCAGGCCACTAGACTATCCTGAAAAATAAATTGGCCAGTGGTTCTTTTGTGGTTCCCAGACTGATGTGCAGAGCAGAACAAGTCGGGAGCTCCCAACTCCGGGATCACGTCACAATATGTACACATTTTCAGACTATATTTACATTTGAATAATTGGCAGGGTTCCCTGACGGTGGTTTGATTAACCGCTAGAGGGCGCGTATGTTATAATAATACACAGAAATAGTGCATCACAAATTAAATGCACAGCAATTTAACTTTATTGAGCATGCCTGTTATAAGCAATAATATATTATATTAGACCCATGCATCCCATGGATATATTATAAGAACTGGATACCGCACTTAAAGGACGTTCATTTAATCAAAGTGCTCAAAAGCCATCCTTCTCCTGACTTCCATCACATGCTCAGAGCATGCACATTATATGATATGCATATGTTATAATGTAAAATATCCTTTTTGCATTAGTGCAGCGTTCAAGGAAAGTTTATATAGCTCAAATATAGCGAGCAGACCTTATCTACATGAATGGGGAGAGAGCCATAACTGCACTCTTCCTACTGCATGTATAGAATCACTAGTCAATTCTGATAAAAAAACGCTTAAAGTTTGACTTTACCCCAAAATAAGGTTTAAAAAGCTTTTTTTTAGCATAGGTTATACTACGCATGCGCATGGTCAGTGCAATCACACGATTTACTTAATAGGTTTCCCGATTGGCAGTTAAAAAGCAGATGATTGTCTCTTTGTGGGATATGTGCATACAACCTCGATTTTTGACGTTATGGACTTCTCCCATTAGTAGTCTGTCTCTTCTATATAATGTCTCTGATAGTAACCCTACGCCACAACCACAACCATGCAGTAATGCTGGCGATATCGCAGGCATATGACCGGGTCTTTTATGTCTCTCCATTGCTTGTTTTTAGTATCATTCATATCAAGTATACTGGGGCCTTTACAGTTTCATTCGTTTTCTGTTATTTATTTATTTAGTGAGGGCTAGCATCTGGAGCTAACCAACCAAGTCTCTTTCTAGCCATTACAACTAAATAACATTATTGTCTACAGCAGAACTACCAGCAAGCTCAATATATTGGTGACCAAACTCCATGAATACTTGGCTAATTCTTCTGTTGAAGACGACAAAGGAATACTAGATTCTGAAGGTAATGATGGCACAGTCCCTGATTAACAAATTTTTTTGTGTAAAAGTTATTATTTTTATTTAAAATAATGGCAAATGGAAACTGATTTTTATCTCCACAGGTGTAACAAAGAATGATGCTGCGGTTGCCAATTCAGTAAGCAAAACTACTGCTGAGGTAAATATAATTCTTCTTATGTAGTGTCGTAGTGTTGATTTTTACAAGTACAACTTGCACTAAATATACAGTATCTGATTAGAAACAGTCATACTTGACTCCAATTTTGCTCATAGTGGATCGATGTATTTTATTAAGGAAAAAGTATGGTATAGCAAGCTTGAATCTTTCGAAACATAATTGGTTTGAAGCATTTCGTAATGCTTTGAAATGCTGATGTTCTGGAATCTCCTGGCAGACACCGCAGTCATTGCAGGCATTAATTAGTAGTTGAAGTATGGAGCTGAGATACTTAATTACTACTGGTGCAGAACATCGTTGCATTATTGCATTTATAAAATCTTCCCATACACAACATAAGACAAAACCTATATACCAACGTCTTGGCTAAGGTGCCAAACTAGTCAGGTGCCAAACTTAACCAGGATCTGTAGTAGGGGTCGACCGATCATCGTTTTGGCCGATAATTGGAGGCAATATTTTCTATTTTTCCGATAATTGAAATCGGACTTTTATCTTGTCTCTTTACCAATAAACTCTCCATGTGCATCGCCCGCAATTCTCTGACACAACCTTGTCCATAATCTAGCACAAACTCCTACCCAGTGTTACTGGATTGAGTTAAATGTGCCCAAGCTACATTCTTTACAACTAGGTAGATCAGCTGTTACTTAATTTTGAATTTGCGTGCCTTTGAGCATTGTCGGTTGACTTGATAGGGTAGACTACATTAACTTTACCTTAAGAGTTCTTGCATATGCTATGCAACACGATACAAACATAACGTTAGCTACCAAAGCCAAGACAGGGACTAACATACTGTATGTGATCCGCAACACTTGCATACTTCTTGCAACATTATCTATTTGTTAACTCGCTTGTGTCTCTCATCTTCCAAAATCCCTCTCGGAACCTGGAGTTTTTGACATTCGAAACTCTGATCACGTGACGTGAAACACTGTTTGGAACTTTGTGTCGAATGTGCTAGTGCCGAAATAGTCGGCAACCCTAGGCCGTTGCCATCCCTAGGAAAAAGTTGATCTTGACATAGATTGTCTTTCCTTGTAAATAGCTTTTGAGTGCAACAACTCGCATCTAATCCAAACACTATATATGGCAATGATTATTATAATAATAAATAATAATAATAATTTCTATTAGGGATGCACAAATTGCGCTTTTCTTGGCCGAGTCCTTCTTTTAAAAGCCTGACCGGCCGGTTCTGGTCCTGCCCATTTCTGATTTTCATAGTAAAGCTTTCACAGTTGATTTGATTGTTCTAAGTCATTTAGATGAAGAGATATTTCATTTTAAATTTACTCACTTATGAGTATGGTCGCTTAGCTGCCAGTGCTCGTGTTTGTCGCCTTTTTACACTTTTACAAGGCAGTGTCCGTTTAACAGGACGGATTGATAATAATAAGCCACGTAGCTGACTCTTTTTCAGTGAGCTGAACAATAGATTTGTTCTTGATGTTGTATTTAAAAAGTTCACGGTGAAACCATCAGATTCCGGTCACCGGCCGATGATCTCTAATTTATATACATTGTAGGAGGCTAAAGTTGGAATATTTCCCATATGGGCATGATAAAATCAGCTATTGCTATAAAAAATACATGGTTGCTGATTTGTTGTTAGATTATACTCTCCCAATCATGGCCCAACTGACAAACTACAAACTGGCTTCACAGGTGGGACACTCCCCAGATGTTACGAAGTGCTATGGCTCAAAGAGGTCAGTTGCTGTGTCAAAGTAGTTAATAAAATACAGTATATAAAAGACAGTAACTATTGGGATTATTCACATTTCCTTAATGGTTACAGAAAACCTGCTGTTGTTATAAAGCACTCTGGACTGGATGAATCTGGGGATTCCACTGGAACTGAGGATGACCTTGATATACCCATGAATTCGAATGGCCATCTTGATTTAACAAAATTACCCAAAGGTAGGTGTTCAAATCGTATAGTGCAGTGGTGCACAATGGTAGTCTCAGAACAAAATTAAAGGAATTATGTGTATAATTTATACTCTCAAATAGGCCTAGTTAGTGATAATGGAGTGCTCCTGTCTTTTTTTTATAAATCTACAATGTCTATGTATTTACTCTAAACCTAATAAACTTCTACACATTAACATGGTTAACAAGCATTTCAAGTGTGCATTGCTAATGATTATTTAGGGAAATCTGTCATGCCTTGCTATTGCATGATTCTTGTTTTCCGGGTGTTGTGCCAAATGAAAAACAAACGTTGTAGAACATTGTAAAATGTTGTAGAAGCACAATATGGAGAACACTGCAGGCAATGTGGCATAAATGACATTCGGATAATGCTATATTACACACACACTAATGGAGCTGATGATCCTGAAGGGGCTGTAAAAAGTCAAAATCACCTAGCACAAAGCAACATGCAAACCATGTGTGTTGTGGTGATGTTCATATCTATACAAGTAAACTTCAAATACTGAGAGTAGCCATGTAGTTATCTTCTATAGAATATGCACAGTGTAGCAGCCAGTATCAACTGGTGTCTGCACGCCTTTGCGTAATTATGATGTGGAAGTGGATGGGTAGTGGGAAGGCTTATTTCTATTAAAATTTTATGTAAAGGAAGTAATTGAATTTTGATCAGACCAGTAACTGTAATGTGATTACCGGAAATGAGACGGTTATTGGTTACACTATGTTACCAGGAAAAGTCTATCTGATTGATCTAGGTCATGTTAATTTATTTATATTTCTTCATATTATAGGCACTGCATTGGTAAGGCCTGAACCAGTGGATAATGTAAGAGATGACTTCAGGGGTCCAGAATTTCGAAGTCGGAAGTCTGGTGTGATGAGGAAAGACTTCCCAAAGCGACGCGGAGGTCAGAATATGTACACTGGTTAGCAGAATGCTTAACTGGTTATCTGATAAAATTGCTAAAACATATAGTTGGTTTGTAAGCTATTGTAACTAGTGTTTTACACTGAAACATTTGTACACTATCCTGAGGCCCACATTTATAATACACATTACATTAGAAGATGTGTTGGAAACACATCTTCAGCAGGGGCAATTTCAGGGAGAGCTTGAGTCACACCTTAGTGCTGCATAATGTAATCAAGTAGTACCTTTTTAATTGTTTTTTACCATCATGTGGCTAAAGAAATTGTGTTTTTGTAGGAGCTGAATACCTCGGAATTGTAAGTTGCACAGCGTGTGGTCGACAAGTTAACCACTTCCAGAAAGATTCCTTTTTTCGACATCCAATTCTCAAAGTTCTTGTATGCAAGGTGAGACTGTTAATTGTCCTGTCAGTGACATATATTTAATTAATTTTCAGTGTCTGACCTAAATGTGAAGATGGCAGATAACTTTGTTGAATCCTGATATATACTTGTTTATAAAGAGTTCTATCTTACCACTAAGTGTTCTCTTAAATCATGCTAAACTAGCTGAGTGTTTCTTTTTAAACTAATCACAAAGATGCTGAGTGCAGCTTTTACGAAGGGAAAGGTTGATAATGGGCAGGCCTGGGTCTAGTATAGTATTAAGAGTACACGTTTGTGTCTGTTGCGCAGATTGTAACGTTCGTCACACGCTACACTAGGCCTGAGTAGCATAGCTTGAAACAACTATCGAGATGTCAGCCGTGTGGAAATTCGTTAAATTGGAAACTCAAAGCAGCCCAACAGCTACCTGCAAAGTGAAGCTTACATAATCAGACAAAGAAAGCACAGACGCAGCTTTCGCTGGCCTTAAAAGTGCCTTAAAAAGATAAGAGAAATTTAGTTGAGACAGCGATAAGGTGAGGAAAATAACTTCAAATGATCTCTTTGGATGACCAACCAATTTCAGTGGGAGAGAACGTAGGCTTTCGCCAGCTAATGGAGCCACATATGTCCTTACCTCCCGACACTACATTTCAGACAGGACTATACCAGAAAGACAGAGCAGAAATTTCATTTATTATTTTGTTTAATTAATTATATATAATTTTTTAAATTATAAAATGTTAAAAAAAATATATATAATTATCAAATGTTACCTCTTATAGTCTTGCTTCAAGTATTACTCCAGTGATGACATAAGTAAAGATGGAGATGGAAACGACGAACAGTGCAGGTATGATATACTGGCTGTACGTAAAAATGCAATAATTAGTATTTGCTTGCTATTTAAGCTTTTGTTTTTTTTCTCATACAGATGGTGTGCTGAAGGGGGAAGGTTGATCTGTTGTGATTTCTGCAGTAATGCCTTTTGTAAGAAGTGCATTTTAAGAAATCTCGGGAGGAAGGAGCTATCTGGTATCTTGGAGAGCAAATGGTACTGTTATGTCTGCAGCCCAGAGCCCCTTTTTGACCTGGTAGTGGCCTGTGACAGTGTGCTTGACAACTTGGAAAATTATTTCCAACAGCAGCAAAAGAAGAGCCAAGTAGAGCAAGATAAGTCTGAACTACTTGACATTTTGCCGAGAGTGGAACAAAACAATTCAAGAGTAAAGTGGGACCACAGTGGTGTGGATGGTAGTGTTTTATTCAACTTTAACAAACAGATTTCAAAAGACCTTGCCAAAAAGGCCAAACACTTAGTAGACTCAACAAACAGCTTAAACAGTACATTTATTAAGTTCATTGAAAATGCAACAAAGACCAAACAGACAACTTCCGTTCGTCTACTCTACCTGAAGTCTTTTTTATTAGTATTGAAAGGCTTGCGGAAATCTCACTCTGACCTCGAAGAAAGCCTGAAAGCGGAGTTCAGTGACTTGAGTGTGTTGAACTGCTGGGAAAACTTATTTAGTGTCGACCGGGAACCAAATACACAAGTAGATCCAGCACCAGATATCTCAGATGAAAGATGCTTGAATGACTTGCAGAAGTTAGCTGAACACTTGGAAAAGTATGATTCTAGCTCAAAGGGCATTAATGATCAGTGTGCGTTTACCTGTGGCAAAGATGGCAATAAAAAAGACACCTGTCAACCCAGAGGAAGGCCAAAGACACTCGACTTCAGTTCTTCTGAAGGTGTGATCAAAATGACCAAAAAACTTGTGGTTAAACTTACACCTGTGCCCGTGGATCAAGAGTCATCCTCTTCTGCCTCACTGTTGAAGGTAGGCCCGCACTTAGTTGAAAAACTAGAAAGAACAGGGCACGTAGAGGATGCAGCGAGAGAGGTGCTCTCTGTTACGGTTGACACTGATACAGAGAAGGAAGTCCCTGCTGAAATGATGGAACCAGTCCCCATGGAAGAGGAACCGGAGAACCGACGGTCCCCTCGAGTGAAGACCACGCCTTTACGCAGACAAAGTGACGTCAAGACAAAACCTGTCCTGTCAACCGCTGAGAGTGACAGTGACTCAGACCCTGAGGACACCCCAACCACACTGCCGTCAAATTGGGCTGAAGGACAAGGGCTTAGCAGGGCAAGAGAGGACTCTGACTCAGATGAAGTCCCTGCAGCTCTGCTTAAGTGCGCATCTATGGCTCACAGCTCAGATGAGCCCCCGAGTGATGAGGAGGAGGGGTCAATTAAAAGTCTTTTTTGGCTCACTAATTCTACGCTTTCTCCGGAAATGGTTATCCGCAAACGCAAAGCCTTAGACTGTCCCTCTGAAAAAGACAGGAGGGTAAAGTCTCGGAGAGAACATGGCACAGATTCTTCCAGCGATGAACAAGTCTCAGTAAAGACCTTTAATAAACTGAGCCCAATAGGTAAGCCTCGAATTATTGGAAACAATGAAGGAACAGCCAGGAAGCAGGCTAGGAAAGAGTTAATTATATCCAAGAATGTTGCCAAGTCAAGAGAAAAAGTAAGTGGCACTTCCTCAAGTGAGGATGAACATGAGTTGGAATCTGACTCTGGGAGTGATGGAGATGTTCAGAAGATGAAGCCGATCACAGAGGATGTGTCCCTGTTGGCCACTACAACATTGCAAGAGTCATCTGGTGAGCCACTCTGTAACTATCTATCTAATCACGTTGGCATTCAAAATCAAAAACTGAATTGATTTTCAGTGGGCCCGGTTGCACATCTTAATAATCTTTATGTTTGATGGGTGGATGGCTTACTTAAAAGCAGCTCATAGCTTTGAACGGGGCAGAAGTCAGTACAGGGGCAGGATAGCCTAGTGGTTAGGATGGTTGATTCCATTTATTAGTATTAATTGATGATGATGATGATTATAATAATGGGTGTTATTGTAGTACAAGGGCATAGGTGTTAAAAGGTGCATGCATGTGCCATGTGTACTACAGCAGTACTATAACTTTGCCATTGGTAGTCTGAGCAAGCAATACAAATGGGAACATTGTCTCTGGGAATGAACCTAGTGACCATTCTAAGCATTTATAAGCCGGTATTAATATTGTTACTTTTACATGATGTGTTTCCTTGGGTGGTTTTAGGAGATGAGCAGCAGTACCCGTCTGGGCCCTCTTGGGCAGCAGAGGAAGATGATGACCCAGAAAATAGGTATGATTCAAAAAGCCTGGAATTAGCATTTATAAAAGGCCCTACGGGTGGGAAAAAAGCTACATCTCAAAGCACCTGTGCTAAATCTGACCGCCTTGTCATCGAAACTCGGTCGATCACAACTCGACCAAAACGTAGCTGTAGTAGACCTCCAGCTATGAAATACGCCTTCTAAGAACTGTGCAATACACGGTCCAGTTTATTAAGAGCTCAAACCGTGCTTTGTTCTTTTATTTTAGTTTTTCAACCTGGGTTGGAATAGGTTGAAATACTTTGAGACTTTTTTTTGTCCTATTTGGTCTAAAACGTTATCACTTGTGTTTGGCTTCCTGGCATAACAAGATGACCTAGCAATCACTTGCAAAAGACTTTGCATTTGAAGAGAGGTTGGTTCAAACAATAAACTATTGTGCCTCACAGCTCATGTATTTGATGCTTGTTTCCTGTGTTAGTGTTACACAGTTAAGAGTTAAAGTGGTGTAAGATTATGCAATTTTATTTCAAGTATTTTAAAGCCTCATGTTTTTGGCTGGGATATTTTCATATGTAGTGTATAAATGGATAATACCTGAGCAGAATTATTGCGCATCGCCGAATCACTATCAAATTGTTCAAAATACATAGTGCTATTTTGCTGTTATTTGTACAGGTAGGTACACTGGAGGGAAATAACAGAAAGTGCTGCTTTCCGCCAGCACTGACAAAGCTACGTATCCCTCAAATAATTTCTGCAGCTAGAGTTAAAAAAGCAATTAAGATCTGTTAAAAGTTAAAAGAATACTATAGCTTTCAAAACTGTTGCCATTATGCCAATTTATAACAAGCACATTTTCGATCTTAATCTTAATCACTACTTTCTATTAGAGGGTGTAATTGAGCCAAGGTTTCCTACTGTCTTTCTCATGCAACCCTACCCAATCAAAATTATTATTTCCCCCCCCCCCCTGACTGTGTTGCAAAACTCGGACCATGGCTTAGCTTTGCCATATGTGGTAGCAGTTCCATCTGGCCCTGGGAGATTACATAAAAACCTAATTGTACATACCTGCCATTAGCTGATTCAGTAGTTGACCCAAACCAGGTATGGCGTGATAGGGTGGGGAGTGTCTTTACTGCAAGTTTATTTACAAGTACTCTGCTTCTGCCCTCTAGCAGTCAGAAATTGATTAATTCAATTTAAGGCAATTATTTTTGCAGGACTTGCATGTTGTTCATGTTGTACCTGCGATAAGTCTGCTCTGGTCAAACAATACACACTAAAAGTTATTGTACTGACATCTACTGTTAATACAGATGCACAGATTGAGCCTAATTTATAGAGTTATGGTAAGATCAAAACTAGTCTTACCTTTTTGTTTAAAAAAAAAAACGTGAACCAACCAGTGTTTGGAATATATATATATATAATATATATTGGTATATTGGTAATATATGTGAGTAAGTAACATCATGCTGTGTATTAATACAATGTAGATACTATTTCATTCATTATATGTAAATTAGACATTTTAACCTGGACATTTCCTAGTAACATGTTTTACTGTAAGCCTGTAAAAGGTCTAAAATGTGAAATAATACATATTGCCAAATTGAAATTTGGATTTTCTTCTTTTTTTTTTTTAAAGCTGGGCTTGTTTCTTCTCAGTTGTGGTATATGGAATCACCATGAGAGTGTGAATCACCATGGGAGTGAGTTGCTAAAGGTGCACTCAAACAGGCAATAGATTGTAATAGATGGGCAATAGATTTAAATCTATAATAAAAAAGAATGGCTTCCATTAAGAGTTTGTGCAATATGGCAGTGCTGAGAAGTCTTTCTCGCAAGAAGGCAAAGCTATCCTTCTCTTACAGTATTATTTTTTTTTTTCAGATAGAATTTCTTATGAAATGCTGTGACACCTAAGTCACAGTTGGAATTTGTTGCATGTGAAATGCCCTTTTATTTACAAAATAAAAGGTGAAACATTCACCAACTGCTGTTTTTAATCAAAGAAAAATTAATTGAAATCAGTTACTGGAAGCAAGGGGATTGGTTTCTTAAACTGACCCTTTTGGTGGTTTCCAAGAAGGACCCATCCAACTATGTGTACTATTTAATTTACTGTCGCTGCTAATTCTATCCGCTTGCTATGCTTGGAGCATGTGTCTTTTTAAGGACCAATCTGTATGTGCCACAAGTTTGCAGACATTCACATTGCAGTTTACAGCTATTATTTTTTTTAAACTATAGTGCCTACCTTGCGATGGTTGGATGGTAATGTTGGGGCACCAGAAAAAAATAAAAAAACAACTGCTAAATGTGACTGCGGCGGTTAGCCTTAACACACTGCTGTGTGGCAATGTTTTTCCTCTGTAATGCGCTTTCTGTGTCTTTCTCCCTTTTTTCTCTCCCATATGATTTCATCTCTCTTCCAAGCTGACAAACTTAAGATGAGGTCCCAGGCTCAGGCCTGGTGGTGCTGCTGTCTGCTACTGCCTTAAATAACGGGGACTTCTGCGTCAGATGTTTTTTAGTTACAGTATTATAATGTACAACTTTACCTTCTAAATGTTGTGTATAACACACGACTTGGTGCAAAAGCTGCTAGATATATTTTTACTTTATTTTTTAACCATTTTAATTTAACTAATCCTTTTGAGCTCAATGTTATTTGTAGAGTTAAAAGAACTATAAAGTGTTTACCGACAATGAATACTTGCATGCCATTTTTGTAGTCTACAGGTAATACCGTTTTTGTTTTTTATATTTAAAAGGGAAATTATACTCTACTGGAGTGTAAGACAGTAAAAAAATAATTTAAATAATGTTCATAAATGTGTATATTATGTATGTTTAAACGTAATTTCACTTATATTTTATTTAACTATGCGGCAAAGCTAGACTACGATTTGTCCAATTCAGTCGTTGATTTCTGCAGCATTGTGTAGTAATAAATATGATTATGTTATACTTTACAATGTCTCTGTCTCTTTATACAGTTTATTTTTTGTCTATTGCTTTTTAGGACTTGTAAGCCTTTATTATGTAGCATTTGGTTTTTACGTTTACCCTGTGTGTGTGTGTGTGTGTGTGTGTGTGTGTGTGTGTATACACACACATCAAGGCTATAGATTTATATTTGGTCATAGCTAAATCAATTTTTATTGATTAAAATTATTACCACCGTGCCATAAAAGATAGACTTTGGAAGTTTGGGCGAACTACAATTTATAGGTTTTGGGTTATCAAACAACCTATTTGTATTTTCTGTTTCTGTTGAAGGTGTAACTGAATAATCGGCATAAGAAAATTATCATAAAATGAATCTTCGGTACCTTTTCTTTCTTTTTGAAAGAATCGCTAAGAAAATGCTTTTGGCCCAAATCAAAGCCAACTACTCTGGGGAGGATCTCTCTTCAGACGAGGCAACACAGGAAGATGAATCGGAGCTGGAGGAAGATGTGAATGTTAAGGAAGAGAGAGAGGGTGCTAGCACAGATAACACTGGTAAGTGCCTTCAAAACACTCAAGGTTGCAGTTTTCTCTTGTGCAGTCTGTATAAGCACAAGCTGTTCTAGGCAGGTCTTTATCTGTCTGTGTGTGTGTGTGTATATATATATACATACATGTATCTATATAAGAGCAAGTGATCTCTTCCTGCTGTAGATGTGGAATCACCCTTGGCTTCAGAGTTGTCTGATGGGCCTGGTCGCAGACACCATCTACTTCGCCACAAACTTGTTCTAGACAAGAACATATCTAGTGGCGAGGATGGAGCAGAACGGCAGATAAATAGAAAAGCCAGGAGCAAATACATATCTGGTAATGAGAGCCAACAAATACGTAATAAATAATAGAAAGTCTTGTGAACACAGAGTTTCTAGAATGTTTGCACTTTCTTCTTGTAATCAGATGGTGAAAGCAGTGGCAATGAGAGCCCATCAGAAGTCGAGGAGCTGGGATTAAGCGAGGAACTAAGTCAGTCAGAAGACGATGGCGCATCCACCGAAGACAAATCTAAATGGTATTTTGTCTGTTGGCAACATAAAATACAGTAGCACATTATTCTGAGCTCTAAAATTAAAATGCGTTTACTGTCAATGTATTTTAAAAGGTACATTCAATTGCGTTATACCCCAGATCTCCCCCCCATGTATTGAAACAAAACGGCACAAAAGTGCACGTGGCTGTAGGGGGAGGGGTAGAGAAGATGCAAGCCTGTGAGCACTTTAGGGGGAGGAGTAGAGAGAGATGCGATGATCTCAGTGTCCCAGTGGTTTCAACCACACAAATATTTTATAAAAATGCATCATTATTCTCTGTATTTATAACCTTTTAGCTCCAGGTTATCAACCAGAGTGGAGAAACAAGCATGCCGCAGTTATCTGCAGAGGAAACCATTGCCCCCCTGCATTGTTCTGTCAGACTCCAGTGATGAAAAGGTTATTTCAAAGCGCCGAATCATCTTGGTTTTCTAGTGGTCACCCTAGTGGTCACCCTAGTGGTCACCCTAGTGGTCACTCTAGTGGAACACTCTACATGTGTTCCATCTTCTGCGTTGACCAACAGACTGACCAAGAGGATGAGGACAATGACGGGGAAATTAAAGGCACACCAAAGGGGCGCAGACAGATCCGCAGGATCCTCCATGACGAACATCTTCGCGCAGAGACCCAGGAGGCCTTGAGGGACGAGAAAGAGAGGCGTAAACGCTTGGCAGAAAAAGAACAACAGAGGGAGGACCTGAGAGAGGTACTACACGCACAACGGAACTAAGCTTACTGAAATCCTTTGTAGAAAATGACCTACACTGGACTGTGACTCCTAAAGAAATGAGATATGAAACCACTATAAAAGTACTATCAGCCACTATAAGAGTACTGTACAAGGTACAGCCTCACCTGTCAGTCTCACTGTCTGCTGTCATTGTGTTCCAGGTGATAGAGGATGAGCTTTCACAGGTGGCATGTCCGGTCACCATCAAACTGGTCCTGGATCAGGATGTGGCCACAAAGGAGCCCCTAGTTCAGCTGCACAGGAACCTGGTGTCAAGATTGAAGCCTCACCAGGTGGATGGTGGGTGACCTTTTTCTTGTCGCATGCACTAATGGCAAGGGGCAAGACCATATGAGCAACGCAGGCATACTGACCAGAAAGCATGCATCGATACAGTTAAAAGGTGCATTGGAGAATTAAAACAAAATTAGCAAAAATACCAGTAACTGGCAAACTTAAGATGCAAGAATGTATTCCCCTCAATCAAAACCTAGTTTGTGCACAGCGGTTCATGAATTCCTAAACACCTCTTATCTCCAGAGGGCGTGATGTGATAGGGACAGGTAGAAAACACCTTCTTGCATTTGATTGGTTAAAACCAAAACTCATAGAGATTGACGTTTTTCCTCAGTTCTCCAAAGTTGGCCACTGCACCATTTCTATTTACATTTACATTTACGGCACTTATCCAAAGCGACTTACAATTAGTACATTTGAAAACAGTTGAACTAGTTAACCACCAGTTTTTGCAAGCAAATAACATTCTCCTAGAATAAGCGCAGCATCATGTAACAAGGTTACTTCACCGATGCATTTGCACCACATTACTCGAAAGTTATCAATCGCTCCTCAAAACAGTCAATAATTGCAATAGTCAAAGGTTATCACTCACTCTTCAAACAGTCAATAAGTGCTAACTGCAAAGTGCTTAATATTCTTAGAGCTAATCTAACAGAGTAGAAAGAAGGAATATATATTATATATTATATTATATATA
>JAODLI010012632.1:0-18985 GCA_027575585.1 Percopsis omiscomaycus | reverse complement strand
GGAAGTGATGCGTCTTCGCAGGGAGATGACGGTGGCCAAGTTGGGCTTCTACCTTACTGATCAGGGCTAGAAGAGCCCAGCCACCAATCCACATGTCTCACAATGCGACAGTAGAGGACATCTCGGTGGGGAAGTGGAACATTCTTTGGCAGCACTTTTGGCAACAGTGGGCGGGGCTTGGAGTTCCAGAAGTAAAGTTGTAGCTTTGAGAGCTTGTTTTCACGATAAAGAAAAGTCATCAATCAATTCAATTTTGCCCGTATTGTTTTGTTGTTGGTTAGTCCATAACCACGTGTACACAGTTAGTCCTAACAGAGAGGTTTCCGTACACAACACCCCACAACCGGAACACATGTTGAGGGTGAACACAGCGTCAACTGCCTAATCTCACGCTGCAGTGTGCTGTTTATTGAGCTTTACCAATGGAATTTATACTTTTGGAACCCCAAGCGCCACCCATTTTTCCACTCTATAGACTGAAACCAGCACTACAGTAGATTTTATAAATTAATATGGGAGAGAAGAGAACCTTTACATTGAGTCGGCTGTGTGTAGTCTGTCCTGAGATGGACCGTTAAATGATCTTGTGAACCCTGAAACCCCCATTGGAATATATATAGTTTCTCACAGCAACAGATAAGAATGGGTATCTTTATGCAACTATTCACTACTTGACACAACTATAGAATGAGTATAAACCCAATTGGTATTTCAGGGATTTTCTTTTGGTTTGAAGGAAAATTATATAATACTACGTATTACTGCACAATTGACATTCTCTTGCCTCAGAAGCACAATGTTTTGGAGTCTGTATAGGTTGAATCTTCTCCATATTCTCTTGCACTACATATTGTAGATGGTCCATATAAATGAAGCAGAGCCTACTTTTTGTAGGAAACTGCTTCATGTTAGCCTTGTCTGTACTTATTAAATGCATATAATGAATGAAATACCTTTTAATCAGTTAATCATTATTCCGCGCAGTCTTAAAATAGAAACAGCTTCAAGATTGCAATGCACACGGCCGTTGTAATTGTAGCTTTGCACTTCTATAATGCACAGTATGCATATATAAGCCATAAATGACTTTGCGTGAATGCAGTACATACATAGCCTTAATGCAATATATTGTCTGTAGGTCCTATTATGTGTTACTATCTGAGACAAAGGGCCTTGAGGCAAACATAGACAAACATACAAAAGCAAAGCATATTGCATATATACTTGCTTCTTTACCTTGTCATAGACTTTGAAGTGCCTAATCTCAAGTGTACTGACTGAATTCTGTCTTGCAATATATACACTCCAATAAAGACAAGGCAACACGCCAATGTAGCCTTGTTATTAAGTCACTTTTCGTGTGTGAGATTAAAAAATATTGCATAAACCCTGGTCACTGTAATGTGTCATCGCTACTCATAGATACGTTTCAGAATAGTGTCTTAATTTGGGGGGGAAATTATTGAGTAGAACCAAGTAAAATAGAAACTGTATTTATCTAGGGCAGCAAATTAAGGTCATTGCCATCTTAATACAAAGAAGCTGTGATTCACATCCACACCCACAGTTGCTTAACAGGTTTGTGATCTAAGCTTTTTTTCAGTTAATGTTTTGTTGGCGCAGGCATCATACAAGTACTTTATTTGTGCTATTTAGAAGGTTTTCTAAGCATATTGTTCCTTTTCATGACTTTAGCTAAGCGGATTGACATCTGATTCCATTCTTTTCAATGGTCTTCAATACCCTTCAGTAATCAATGGTCTGTTATTTGTCTTATTTAAGTGAATCAGATGTTTTTTTTTAAGTATAGTATATTTTGACTGACTTAAAGAAACATGAACACATGTACAACATAAAATATAAAGTATTCTGCAGACATTGATATAAAGAATCATGAACTTTATAGGTTGTAAACGTAAAAAAAAAAAGCTTTTAAAAACTTTTTTAAACAATGCATCTCAATTGTCTGTTTTGCAACATCCACCATTTATCAACTCTTGTTTCTTTGGGAAATATCTGAAAAGAAAAAAAAAATCTAATTTATTTCGTACATTGGCACATTTGTGAGGATGGTGCACTTTGACAGAAGCGCCAACAAAACCTGAATGAATTAAATGCAATATTGAATTATTCAATTCAGTCAACACTAATATTAATTTCAGTTGCTGACTATATCAAGCATTAGCTTTTACTTAGCGGCACTAAACGCACACTGGAGCAGCACTAAAATGAATTACCTCCTATAACAGATCATTATGACAGCCATCAGAGCTACGCCCCCCAACACGGCTGTAATTGCACTGACAACAGAGACTGTGGACAGCAAGGAGTGGTCTGTGTGGGAAGAGAAAACATTTAGCATTGAACTCCATGTTCATAATCCCGTTAAAACTGCAAACAGTGGGAAACAAAAAACATAAACCCACCTGTACAAATGAAAGAACCTGGTATGTTGAGGCACTCTGTATTTTGGGGGCAAGGTGACATCGGTTCCTCACATTCATTAATATCTGCAATATTTAGGTAGGAATATAGATATTAGCACTGCAAATCATATCCACAAATCTGGGGTTTAAGTAAAAGCCCCTATGAACCGACACAGGTCTTTTGACTTAATTCGTTACACGAGACCTTCACTCGGAGGTCCAAATCATGTTACACCCACAACCACCATGACTTCTTTATTACACATTAAACTATTGATAATATTTATAAAGTCAAAGCACCATGTCCTACACCCTAGCCTCTGTCTGGCACTTTGAATACATTTATGACTTTATCAGTAAAGCCTGTTTTTAGATTAGCATGGCCAAATGTTTTGGTCATAGTCGTATTTGCACTCAGCACTCACAAAGCAAACTCAATGCAAATCTAAAGATAATAAAACTATGTTATATAAATTGATTAAAAAAACATGTTCATATCAAAACAAGTGTACGTGGGCACCAGTACACTATGGTCATATTGTGAATTGTGTAGTTAGGTTAATACTATGTTAATATTAACATTTAAGATGTTATTTTGAAGATTAAATGCCAAATGCCAAAATTAACCTTGGCAAGTAGGGGGCGCTGGGCTCCACTGCTGGCTGCCTGGCTCACAGGTGACAGAAGAAGACCCAAGCAGCATGAAGCCAGAGTGACACTGGTAGAGGATCTTGGAGTCACAGAGCAGAGAGTAGCCAGACTGTATTCTGGGTATCGGTCCACAGTTGGGATCTGGTAAAGATCACACACAACTCACAAATAGGTTTGTCATACTTGCTATTATTATATTAAGTAACCAGGTCCAGAAAGTAAAACCCTTAACCAGGTAAAGTGTTTGCTCCAACCATACCGCAGCTGTCCAGCATCCGAAAAATGAGCTGGTTTATTGGTTTGTCGGAGCAAATACCCAGTTAACACCTGCAACTGATTGAAAACCCTTGGTTGGATGGAGCTATACATTCTGCAAAAGTGCCCACCCACAGTTTCCACTGTCCGGGGCGCTTCTTTACCCGTTTCTGGTTCCTTCCAGGGGCTGAGGTCCATGTGGGGGATGAGGGGATGGGAGCAGGCCAGCATGTCCTCCGCTTTCTCTGTGCGGGAGAATGGGTCAGCGGGCACACGTGTGATGTGGCTGTTGTCACAGATAATGCGGGAGAGAGACACAGCGTGGAGGTGTTCCCTCTGGGTGCCGGTGAACACCCCATCTCTCTCCCACCAGAACCTTGGGAGACAAACACAGACGTGAGGGAAGGGCAGTGGTTTCCAAACCACTTTAGAAAATGAGAATAGAAAAGCTGCGGACCCGCCTTATGCACTTACAAACATATAATAACACATAACTTCCCAATAAACAATCATTAACACCATTTAAATATTGATGCATTTTTAATAAAACTGGATTGAATATTATTAATGCAACATTGTTATAAATCCATATCACACTTAAACTGTACACATCTGTATTGAGTACAATGCTAGGTCAGTGGCTATCAAACGCATGATCCCTATAGGGCTACTTCAAACAGCATAACGTAACAGCATAAAACAATACATAAACAACCATTAAAAAGAAAAGAAAATGCACATTTTGAAAGATAATGAAACTACATTATACAAATGTATTTGAAAAATTTCTTGAAAGCATCTTGTGAACACTCACGGGACCTGACCTGTACTTTGAGAGCGTCTTTCCCCCCGCTGAATAAAATATAGCACTGTCATAGAAACAATGTGCCACAAGTAACCTAAATGATTTTATTTTACCTGTCCCCATCTCTTAGCGCTCTGAACTGCCTGGCCAATAGGCAGGAGAGCAGCGGTCCGACTCGACCCCCTGGCAGAGCAGGCTCAGAGATGGCCCCCACCCAGACGTCGATGTTGTGTGGCGTCCCATATAGGACCAGGAACTTGTGAGCCAACGTGAGGTTTCCCAGGATATCAGCCAGGTCAGATGTTGTGTTAGGAACAGAGAGGTCACAAAACCTTCGCCAGGAACTGTATCCTGGTCACATAAGGTTGCAATTGACGGCAAGAAGGAAGTACAATAATCCAGGTAGGATTAAAGGTTAACTGTACTTTGTTGTAGGTTTTAAAATGTGATGCTTTTTCTCCCCATAACTGCAAGCACAGTTCTCCTTTAAATAGTAGTGACTAAATAGGAATAATATAAACAAAAGCAACTATGACTCTACGATTATTAAAAATACTGTATGTATCCAAATAACATTCACACAATATTTGTGAGCATCGAAAAGATATCTTGGGGATTTCACTTTATGGTGTGTTAAGAATGCCCCTAAAGGTTAGTAGTACCAGGCAGGCCATGGTCCCGGCCCCTCTGAAGGTTGAGGGCCCCGAGGTCCAGAGGCAACCCTCCCTGTGCTTGAAACAGCCTCTCTGTCAGCTCCTCCACCATCATCTGGCCTGCAGTCTGGAGCTTGGCTGGAGAGAGCAGCAGGCCACGCAGCACAGGGTCTATACCACCTAGCAACACAAGAACCATCAGAAGGTGATGCCCAATGAAAGTTGAAAATACATGTGGTTGTGCTTTACCTTCCTGCACCACCCTCCATGAAGCGAAGAGGGAATGGTGCAGAGGGAGGGGAGGGTGCTGGGGGTTGATGGTGTACCCCGGCCCCAGCCTGGCCACTACGGGCTGCACCGTCACGTGGGCAAAGCGGAAGGCAGCAGCCGCAAAGATGTTGGCGATGCCAGGATCCACTTCAGGGTTGAAGCCCTCGTATGGAGGTATTAGATGCGAAGTGGCATTTTCTCCCAAGACCCGTGGTATGTAGTGTTCCCATGTAAGGATCTGGAAAGGTAAGTATGACACATTCATGTCAATTAGCGGAAGAAGAAGATAGAAGATGGAGGGGCAGTGAATCAGAATGTTTAAAGCTACAGTCTATGACTTTCCAGTTTAGGTCATTTTGGCTCAATTCACAACCCTGTGCTAAGCATGGGAGAATGAGGGTGCTTATTACCTTCTTTAGCCTATCCTCTCTGGTGGACCAACCATCGGTGTTTCACACTGATGTCAGTTTTCTAGGATTGTCGCACCTAGACACCAGATTATAAAAACTTGCGGAACTGTAAAGGAAAAGCCTTTTGTGAATGGGGACTAGCACAAATAATATTTGTATTATCTTGTTTTACTTTTATATAAAGGAAAAAGTCATAGTTTGTAACTTTCAACGTGCATATCTCTTTAGTGACCACTGGGGGAAGAGCTGTGAAATGACAGGTCCCAAGCACTACCCACACGCTTCTGCTCAAAGTAGTGCTGCTACTGTTTCTGTAGTTCTACTGTGTTTTAGATTTAAGGAGTACATAGCAAATAGTAGTCTATATGGCTAATAGCTGGCGTTACCTGATGGATGGCGCCCATGATCTTTCGGGCTTCCTGAAAAAGCGTGTCAGGGCTCCAGTGTGGGTTGAGCAGGTGTAGTTCGTTCACCAGCCGATTGTGTTCTCTCAGAAACAACGTGTGTAGTGCAATCATCCCCAAATGTTCATTAGCTCTGGAATCACCTAAATAAACAATGATCATCAACAGTCGACTCATTTGACTGAAACTTGTAAAGATTTGTTTTTTTTACATGTATTTTTCAGACTACAATGAAACCTACTTATTTTCCATTATTTGATTGAGAGAGGTAATTTGGGGTAAATAGACACAATTACCTGACCAATTGCTGCTGTTTAATTCCAATTCTTGTAAGTTTGTTTTTGTGGTTTTTGATTTTTATACCTATTTATTTCAAATGTTCCTCACCAGCTTGAAAACAGGAAGTAGTGTTTCTAAGCTGCGTGAAGCCATCAGTGGCCCCCGAGACGGTGGTGTTGTCTCCTTTACGGGGACCACAGGGGTCCAGATGAGCCTGTAGACGCGGTAGAAAGGGCAGGTAGGCCTGACCTCGGTCTGTGTGGAGGGGGTTAATGGCCATTAGGCCCAGAGGGGAGGAGCGGTCCCGCAGCGCCGAGGCCAGGCTGGGCGAGCTCCCGTACACCATGCTGGCATCCACGAACGAGGTGATGGCGTTCAGCTGCTCCCGGTGGCGATGCGCCAAGGTGCCGCCAACACAGCTCGGGGCAGAGCGGAAGAACGGCATGCATCTCTGGATGCCAGTGCGTGGATCTGACAGTGGGATCTGGAAGTAAGAAAAGGTGTGATTCTCGTATTATTTTGATTAGTGGTGACGAACAATTCAGCATTGTTCTTGCTCACAGATTTACACACAAATAAACATTATTTCTATTTTACTGGATTCATTTAAACTTTGACAAGAACTTTAAGTGTAAATTGTTCAAGACATGTCTTAAGTAATGCATTAGCCCTAATTTGACCCTATAGAATGAAACAGGCTGGGGGTAGTAAGACAGAATAAGTGGTATATGGCCTGGACCAGCTAACTCCCAGTAAAACCCACCTGTATAGGGAAGCAGGGAGTGTCTCGGCTGCAGGTGTGAGTACAGTCAGCTCCGGTCTTGAATGCGGCGGTGCTGGGACTCTGCGGGGTCAGAGCTAGATCATGGTCTATCCACTGGCCCCACTCCACCAACAGATGGGACAGACGAGAGTCCAGAGAGATGTTGTCATTGTGGGTGTACAACACCTGCTGGGATACTAGTCGAACCTGGGGATTTAGCAAGGCAAGGTTACGGATCTTAGAAGTCTGTAGAAGACTGTTTGGGAATAGCCCACAGATGTGGCTCTTACAGGAGGTAGGCTGAAATTGTGGTACATAAGATCTGGGTCCCAGCCTCTGGGCATTCCCCTAGCATCTTCATACTCCGGAGGCAGCCAGCGGGAATAGGGAATATTTGCAGCTCCCCATTTTGGATGCTGTCTAAATAGGGTAAGAACAGCACAAACAGCAGTTACAGAAGAAGATATAGTTTGGTTATTTACCAGGTGCTTTGTGGCCAAGGGAACAGTACAAGTATTAAGAAGCAGGTAGGTTTAGGCATCTTGCGCAAGGAAACCTTTCAGCTAGGAGATGACCCTTCCAGACCATTAGGCTATACTGCTGCACGCAACTACTCAATTCCTTGATCCGAAATGTATTCTGTCACTTCTTGTTTGGTCAATGAGCTGACCTGTTGTTGCACTGCCCTGTGATGGACCTGTATCTCTCTGATAGACAGTCAGACTGACACTGAGGTGTTTGTAGCTCAGAGGAGCACCCCGTTGCCTGTAGCAGCGTCTCCAGGTCTTCTTCACTCAACAGCTTTTCTGGGACACGTGAACAAAAATAACAGGGGTTAAGTACTATTTGCATGTCACTCATTGGGTTTTACTCTGCTTGGAATACCAAATGATGGGGTTTCCAAGAGACACTTGGTCTGAAAAAACACACACTTTTGTGTTATTGCCAAGTTCTCTGAAACGTATTGTGAAATGGTATAAACACCCCATCTTGAGACTATAACTGACCAAAGAAGAATATTAAGAATTATGTTATAATGCTAGTAGTCTCGTGCGATCAAATATTTTCTTCACCAGTACCATTAGGGTTTGGCGGAGCCATAGTGTGAGTGTACACCATCTCTCTGATCAGCTCCACCGTGTTGTCCAAGAGCTCAGCAGCCTGTATGTGACTTCTGGTTCTGGGTCCAGTCTGTTTAAACTGGGCCAGGAGATCACTAGGTCGTAGAGCTCCCTCAGACAGAGAGTTTTTCACTCTAGAAAACAAGGCAGTTCACGTTGCTTGATGTTGATTCCACAACCACCTTAAACCACAACATACAATTAATCAATGATCATTTATTACCGTTCACTTGTGCGGGTATAAGCAGCATCTGTCAGTTGAATAGCTCTTTGAAGAGCTTCCTCTACAAACGCAGAGCCCAGATACACAGTTTCTGAGATTGAGACAAGAAGGAGTTTCATTTTACTCTGCTGAGTATCTGACTCAATACTCGATCAACACAAATTCTACCTGTGTTGTTGTGGAATATTTTGTTGAGTGAAACACGCTCAGGGAGAGACATCAGGAGAGCCAGGCTAAGCAACGAAAGGGACACCTGAAACGAAACATTTAGCCATAAAATAACACAGTAACACATTGTTTTGTCTAAATAAAGTGACTAAAAAGTTTAGTTTTAATGGACGCTTACCATGAGTGCTGTGTCCATTTAGGTTCTTACAACGTGTTAAATCACGTGAAAAGAATTCGGCGAAGCTTATAATATATTACTATAGCAGTGTTGTCCTGTACAGACCACCAGTCATCATCTTGAGAGCCAACAGGCGTTGTGTTTCAGGGGGTCTTCTGCCCTGAGCATCAAGGCTGGCATTTATACACTGGCAATGTAGCGAACAGGTATGTGCAGAATCTCCTTATCTTTTACTTTGGTGACAGCACTCGACATCAAACGGTGGTCACGCTGAATCAACCTAATATCCTTTCAAATCACATTTTTACCACTGCCTTCTCACTTACGAGGAAAAAACAACCAAACCACTATTTTTTCTACTGAGAGATTCAAGTATTAAAGTATTTCAATTAAATACTTGCTTTAGATCTTTAATTATACATAAATTAACCAATCTAAAGATAGAAATAGGCTGCATTTCGATATAATCAGATTAGGTACAATAACACCAAAACCTAATCATATTGGTTTGTGGAAGAAGAAACACAAAGCCAGTTTAAAATGGTTTTATTCAACTAACAGTCATTTATGATGAGCACTCAAAAGGAATGGAACATAGACATCACACGCAACTTCACATTGGGACTATTTAATTAAGTGAGTCATTGTTTTTGGCACATGCCAAAGCCTTTAATCTGATGGTCCCTATGCCAGGGCTTCCAATGACACAGACAGGTGGGCTAAATACGAGGGATGAGCGATAGGAGATGAAGGAAAAGAGGGGATTAGGGGAGTTTCTGAAGGGGTGAAATGAGTTTTAAGAGGATTACATTAAGGATTGTATGGACGGGTAGAAGTAGCCACGTGTCTAAATAAATGCGGTATAGCTTGACTGATAAAAAGTTGATACGATTCTTTTAAGCCATGGTATAGGCGAGAACACCTAACCTCGCCGTCCCTTTGATGTTCCAGGTGTGAGATACCATCATCTGAGTCAACAGTGACATGTCATTACGGTTTTATTAATGTTATCTCTGTAGACCTACAATCTGTCTATTGCACAACTTCTGCTAATGGGAAGAAAAACTACAGATTTTACTAAAAGAAAATGTATTTTTCCGTAAAACTAACTAAAAATTATCGGGTCGGTTGTAGAAAAAAATTTAAAAAAATTAATAATTGGCCATTAATTAGTAAAATAAATTTTTTATATAAATAAAAAAAAGAATATAAATAGAAAATGGCCTAAATAAAATAAATAAGTTTGGTCTAAATTTTAATCACAATATTATATGGATAGAATACTGATTTTTATATATTATATATTTTTCCTTTGGTCATTGACAGGCTACAAGCTAACAAAAACAAATCCTCACGGAGTTCTCACTATCTATCTGATCTTGCCATCTAATCCAGTTATCAATATGTCAATATCTATACATTTAGCACAATTACAGTTAGCACAGATACAGTAGATATGTTCAGTACAATAGCAGCTAATGGGCAGATCCAGATAAACACTGAAGTAGCTCTTTTGGAGTGCGGAAGCAGATCACCATCAAATAGTGCTGGTCACGGTTAGGCATGCTGAGACCACAGGAACCGATCACAGCGTTCCAGCATGGTCTGAATCACTGCTCTGAAATGAACATAGAAAAATATATAAAATGACAAACACAAACGAAACACGTGGATCAATTTCCCTGTACAATGTCAATGTAGGCATTGGAGTGCTTTAATGTTACCCTCAAACACAAAAGGTGTGCCTCATTGTGATCATTCTACATGTCAGCTATAAATAACGGCATATTGTCTTTAAGGCTTGTGGGCTAATACAGGTTGGAGAGGCTGGGGAAAGCAACATGACCCACCTCTGCCTCCTCTCAGCCACTCTCAGCAGCTCGCACACCAGTTTGGAGTGGGGCGCTAAGACCAGCTGCACCCCACTCTCTTCCACGGCTACCAGGGCGCGGTCTGGCCCCACAGCCTGAGCCAGCCTCAAGGTCAGGTTCTCTGGGCCGACCTGATGGCTACAGTCTGCAGAACCGTTGGCCGGGCCGCTCCCATTGGAACCCACGCCCGTCCCCGCCACGCCGCCACACTGCTGAGACAACTGGATCAGGAGCTTCCACTCATCCAGTGTCTGCGGCACTACACCTAACACATCACAAAGGAACAGGGACGCAAATTACATTTCAAGTGGTTACACTTTTAAATGTTCAGGGATCTTGGCTTGTTGAAACAAGCGGCATTACCATGCGGCTCCTCAAGCAGGCTGATGTCATCTAGCCGGACGACGGTGGAGAAAGCCTCTGTGCGACGTTGCAGCTGGCAGCACAAGTAGAGATAACCGCTCCAGTATCTGTACATAGTGTGTGCAGACACATTCATGTGTAAAACGTATACAAATACTATGCACAGTATTAGAATAACACCGTTTACTTGTTTGTTTACTGTAATACGTATTTCTGCTTTGTCTGGACAAAATTAAAAGATTTGTCAACGGAAATGTATCCATTATAACTACTCAGTGCGGTGCCTTGGTCAATGGCAAAGGCAGGTTTTGGCTGAGCCATAGTGGGAGAGTGCACACTATCTCTCTGATCAGCTCCACTGTGTTGGAGCTGATCAATAACAATATCATGATGGGACACTTTACTTGTCCTGATGGCGGAGGCAAATGATCATAATGGTCATTATGGCCAACGGTCATGGTGCTGTTAGGGTTTCCTCCTCTACCCACTAGGCTACATAAGCCAAACAGGTAGTAGTACCCATAGTTGCGACAGGTCTCTGCCATCTTCTGCTTGGAGGACAGGTCAGCTGGTAGACGGATGAGGAGAAACAGGAGACGTCCATAACCCCAGCTGAAATAGTGTGAATGCCACCTACCACCACAGAGTTCATACAACACGTTACGAGTAATCAAATCAACAAAGATATAGTTTTGCAATCTGTGCAAGACACCAGCAGCAGACCTGGGTTGCCCATCGCCCGTTAGGGTGTCGGAACATTGTGGAGCATCATGGGTAAGAGCCAGCTCCAACCAATCTTGTCGCAGGGATTCAGGTTGAAGAAGGGAGCCCAAAAATGACAGTCTATGTGAAGAAATTAAGGAGTGTGTGAGGAAGGAGCAACAGTCTTTTCATAATGAGGGCAATCATTGAATTTATTTTACCTTTGGTCCTCCGCCTGTGATTGGACCAAGTTATCCAAGTATGCCAGGAAGTGGCTCCGCTGCGCCATGGCCATTACATCAGCAGGAGTGATCGTGGGATAGAATTGAGAAAAGGCGCGTACAGCCACTTCACCGTGCTTCTCATACAGCCTGGACAATAACAAAGCCACGTCTTTTATAGGACACACCGCATTACTAACGGGCTGAGATCGATGAAGGCACTGACCTGTGTAAATGAGCGAGGAGCTCAGGAGCACTCCAGGGCTGGACCTCTCGGAGGCTGCGCAGCGATTTGAGCAAGTCACCTTTCTGAATCACCTCAACCACCTTAGTAGACTGGGTGAGCTCTACGGAGACAGAAACAAACATTGAGCTTTTTTTTTTTTTTTAAATACATATGATTGTACCATTGGACAGTGGGGCCTGCCCCCTACTTAAGTGACACTCGTTGATTTGTGTCTGAAATGACCCTTTTTGGTGAAACCGGCAATATATAAACATTGTTTTGGTGCATGCCCCTCACAGCTCGGACTTGTTTGCATTCCACTCTACTCCTCCCCAATACAGCTCTCAAGCTCACACCATTGTCTACCCCACCTCCAACCACCCACCACTATCGTGGGCAGCTGTGCTACAAGCATTCCAAATTAGCTGACATGTGGGTATCTGAGGGCGCTACAATGCCATCGAGGAGTGCAGTACCTTTAAAACTATTACCATTTTCTATTTATTATTACTTGAATCAAATAAAAAAAAAGGTGTTTGTGACATGAGCTATGCTAGTTATAACACTTTAGCGTCTGACCTAGCATGGCCTTGATGAAGCACTTCTGCACAGTAGGTTGCTCCTGCAAACAGCGGAGACACATTGTTCTCACACGCTTCTGGTCCAGCAGGAAGAAGTATCGGCACAGGAAGGTCGTGACCCCCGGCGCTCCTCCCTGATCCACCGGTTTACTGAAGCAGCTCAGCTCCAGGTACAGCGAGGCTAGCTGGCTGAGGTCTGACAACATATCTGAGGGCAAAGGCTTGGGGGATGTCACTCGTATCCGCTCCAGTGGGCTACTGCCTGAAACCAGAGGTTTGCCCTCACTGGACTCAGACATCTGTGACGTTTCATCCATGTCCTCTTTCTGCTGAAGTTCGGAATGATCATTTCTCTTATCCTTTACATCACTTTCAGTTGATTCCTCTGACGAGCAGGTAGATTGCTGGGACTGGTCCGGGTCGGCTTTCAGGCGGTCCGTATCCTCTTCTTGTCCATCAAAATTCAACTGACACACATTAGTTGAACTACATTCCTCAGGACCAAGAATTCTCTCCAGTGCTGGAAGCCACTGCAGCAGAGCTTCTCTGAGGCATACTGGATCCATTAGGACGAAGGGATCCTGGATCTGGGAGCTAAAGGTAGCAAAATATAATGATTCGATAGAAGAATATCATTCAACCTTTTTGGAAAAAGTCTAAAAATAATAAAATAACTGCACTTACATAGCTCGCTCTGTAATCGTTTGCAGTTCCTGCAGGTCAGTCTCTGTATTAGGCATTTCTGCATAAGCCCTGTGTAATATACACAAAGTGTCGGGCGTAATACCAACATAGTGTAGCTTACTAACTTTTAAAAGTTTTACAATCTTCGATGGTATTAGACAAAATAATAAGGAATTGCCACCCATAGGCCAATCACTCATATGATGGATATGAATCCATCAAAAAGCAAAAGTTAAATTAAGGTAATAGGTATTTCATCTAAATGTAATTAAAAAAAAGCTTAAAAAAAAAAAGAAAAAAAAAAGAAAAACAATCTTTAGCATCTTCATCATTCTGCATGACAAATTTGGACAAAGTCATTTTATAAAAAAATTCAGTTCAATCTGTTGAAATCTAATAACTATATCTGATACTGTATATATTATATATATATTATCAAGCATATACTGTACACACACATATATTACAAATGTAGTTCAGCTGCCTCTATATATACTGTAAGTCACTACTCACTTGTTTTCTGTATCGTCTGGAGACGGTGTAGTGGGTAACACTTCGACCTGTCCACCTTCCCTAGGGTCAGGTCTCCAAAGGTCAGAGTTCATCTGGAGGGTGTTAATCTTCTCTGTCGTCTTCTTAACAAAACTAGAGACACTGTGGATAAAGAGCCATGAATCAAAAGCCTAAACAGTGTACTAGAAACAATAAGTCAAGACAAACAGCTGATACAAATGGTATCGGGTGCATCGACAATCATGAAGAAGGAAAAATCCACACATGTCAACATGAGTCTTCTGTGGAAAGAGGAACTAGCCCTGTGAAAAGAGACAGCTGCACCAGTATGGTACATCTATAAATAGGACTTGTGCGGCGGTTTCACTTCTCCAAACAAAAGCACAAGCTCTAATACCTGAAACATCTGAAAGCTGCCTGTGCTATAAAGGGTGTCTGGCGGCTCTCACTATATTTGTCCTTGGGTTTGCAGTGCTTCACCTGTCTTTGACGGCCTGCAGTGCGATGCGGGGGGGTTTGGTGCGGAATGAGAGGGGGAGGTGGAACTGCAGGCCGGGCTCGGATCGCTCGCCCTCCGTGCGCTCGCTGCTCTGGGGATCTGGGTGAAGATGTGGGCGGGGTGGAAAAACAAAGATGGATGGAGTAATGGGGTGGGCGGATGAGAGACATGGAGGGACACACGGCAAGCAGATGGCGCAAAGGTGCCCGACACCACTACACATGATAGACAAAAAAAGGAAAAGAGTGATATGTACAGAATACAATGGAGGACAATGGAGAGGAGATATTACCAGTGCAGCAATGCGATGGCAAGTGTCCATAATGCCAATTGCAGAGGGATGCTCGAAAGCACAAACACATTGTCGTTTTCGTTTGAACCCTCTCTATTCCTATCTAGGAGCTCATAGGCTCCCATCTTCTGTACCCCTCCCCCTACAGCCACCCTAGTGGCACTTTTGTTTACAGTTGTGTTTCGAAACATAAACGGTGAGCTGCGTAGGAAAAATGTGGGGATCGAGTGAGTCAGTTACCATGATCCACCTGATCCTCCTCCTGCCCAAACTCCTTGAGTCGCTCCTCCTCGGACATGGACTGGTTAGCCAGGGAGCCGGTCTCGTCATCCGACTGACTCCCTCTGCGGCTGATGACGCGATAGATTCCACAATCCAGAACATTGAAGCTCTCCTGGAGGGCGATAGATCATCACACTCCAGAACTGTACGATTGTTTCTCTCCATGGCTGTAGGTTAGAGGTTGAGGACCATTCACGAATCAGTAAGGAATTATCAGGAAGGCTAAGGTCCTTCAGACTCACATGGGAGGAGATGCTGCTCCTGCGGCTGCTGGAGGCGGAGTCTGGGGGTTCCAGCTTAGCAATTACTTCCTCCAACTGGCCAATCAGCGGCAGGTGTGTGGTGGAACTGAGCTGGGACCTCAGGTGTTCAATGCGGTCAATGGGAATTGATTTCCTGGACTGAAAGGTTACAGAGCACCAAATTTCACACATGCACACAAAAAAAAGATACAGTAATATAATATATAAACAATAACCTAGACTTCTTACTAGTGATGCACGGGTCGACTCATATACCACGGGCTGGGCGGGTTCGGGTAAGCTTACCAGAAAATATCATGGGTGTGGGCGGGTCGGGTCAAAAAGTGACAAAGCAGCGTTAAGACCAAGTTATAGGCTCCCTGAATTTCATGCAATAGGCTGGGCTGTGATTTACTAATCCATCTTCCACCTTCTCTTTCCCTCTCTCTCTCTCACACACACACACACACACATGCAGGCACGCACCAGAGTGTGCAGGTCCTCATCTTTTTCTGCTGTTCAACAATAAAGAACACCATTTGGAACAATTGTTTATTTATTAATTGTCTGTTTATTTAGTAGCCTAGACCCAGAATCTATAAGGCTAAGATACTAGGCTATGCCTTGTAATTAATGTATTATGCTAACGTTTGGGCAAACAGCCCACCAACTAAATAGTGCAACACTGCTCACTTTGCTGAAGCCTACGGTGGCTCTGCAAAACCTTGTGGTCTGCACCAGTGTCTGTCCCTTTTGAAACGTGCTAAATAAGAAAACGTCTCTCTCTTACTCTATGGTGGATGACATCGCTATACAGGCTAAAGTTAGCAGTTTGCGGTTCGGGCAGTGCGGATCGGCTCTCATAACGGGTCTGGTGGGTGTGGGTATTAAAAACCCTGACCCACGCATTCACTACTTCTTACAAATACTCATGACCCCCTCAAAGCGACCCCTGGCGGCTGCCGACCACCACTTTGAGAACCACCGTTCTATTAGACGAGCGTTACATTCTGTGTGTGTTGGTCTTACTCTGCCGGGGACGAGGGCATGTTGGAACATACAGCAAGCGGTGGCAGCCAGTGTCCAGGACTCCCTGCGCAACAGTCGCTCAACACAGCGCTCCACAGACAACAGGGATAGGTGGGACAGGCGGCCATTGCCATGGAGACAGAAAAGCTCACTGCGGTACACAGCAATGTCAACTAAATCTGTAAAGACAGACAAGTGTTTAGGTTGAAATGTGTACAATGCACACAAGAGGGTTATAATGCACAGTATGCAATTGCATACTGTGTTTTGGGATGATTGATCATGATTATAAGATTATCGATGACTTTTTTTTTTGCTACTTCTTTGGCCTCTGATTAAAAAACGTATTAAACACACTATAGCTGATATAAACCAATATTCTATATTTTACTTTGATTACAGCTTTAATTGTATTGCCATAAAGGAAACCGATTCTGGCAAAAGAAAGCCACAAAAAAAGTTCATGCCTTTGATTTCTGTCCATAAAAGCACCTGGCCGCTCTGAGGTGTAAAGATGTACAGAGCTTCTTCAGTCCAGGTCAGCAGGTGTTGGTCACTATAGCAACAAACAAAGACCATTATTATTGAATTCAAGGGATCAGCATTAGCAATTAACTACACAAAGCAGGTTCAAGATACCTCAAATATAGCAGTTTGGAAAAAGCAAGGGACTGGGGGGTCCTCTGTGCTGGATTGTAATGTGGTTCAGATCTGCAGGAATAGGCAACAAACAAATGATTACACACACTAACAAACAACAGTGTATATCTCTCTCTAACTTTACACACACACACACACACACACACACACACACACACACACACACACAAAATGCACCTGTAACTTATGAGTGGTAGAGGAGGACAAGCCAGAAGTTGTTTGAACTGGTGGGTACTTAAAACCTCCCCACTGAAACTTGCCTCCCATATTCGAGAGCCCGGTCGGGCACTGTACAGTAGGGGAGGCTGACCCAGTTTGTTTTGAGGAAAAAAGCAAGCGCCATACTCCCCATCCCGCTCCTTGTTTCCTACACGCCAGAATTTCTCTCTAGGAGCAGGTAGAGGAACAAAAACAAAGAAATGCTGACTAGATATAGAAATAGCATCATAAGCAGAATTATCAAGATGAATGTTGACACGACTGTTCCCTAGTCTTCCATAATAATTCAGATTGACCACAGAGTACACAGAACGTTAAACTGGCATTTTCACCTCTCTGTGTCACACAGGTAGCAGCGGCTCAGAGAGGACACCAGCAGGCGGCCATCTTGGTATCCTAGCTGGACAACTTTGGAGTCTACAGTTGTGATAGTCTGAACAGGAAAAATTACGAATGCAGATCCCTAGGCATAAATGAAAGCAAGTAAATTAGCAAATTAGGTTAGGAATATAGAAAAATATGTTTTAAGATGGTAGGTCAGACGCTAGCTATGATGGAATCTATAAACTAATGTCTACATGTCTCTGTACGATATTTAATAACTTAAGCCTTTGGACAGTAATGAATACCTTGCCAAGCTTGGAGGATCCTGCACGGAGAAAGGACACCTTGCCCAGTTTGTCCCCTACAAAAACCCTGAGAGTGCTTGTGTCCCAGCAGAGCGAGGTGACGGTTTGTCCCCTGTGCTCCCAAGACATACTGACTCTCTCTGGACGTCCCCGCCGCTCAAAATGTAGCTCCCAAACCACCACAAGGCCCTGACTGGACCGACAAAAAAAATAAATCAGCACCACACCATTAGCAGGCAAAAGACCACCGGACTGAAGCCTGGATATTTCCATATAAAGAGGTGAATATTGGTTTAAATGTTAAAAATGATTGTCTTTCTAACCTTGTAGCAACAGCAATAAAGTCTTCATCATGTGGGCAACATGACACCTGAGTGATTAATCCCTCCTGACACAGAAAGACTGGTGAGTGGTGACTCCAAAAGAATATCAGAGAAATATTGTCTGGAAACACACTTTTTTTTTTTTAAGAACACAAAACATTTTAGCCCAATTTCGGGAAGGTGGTACCTTGTGAGTTAGGATAAGTCGCTGTTTCCAGCCTTCTCTCTGAATGAGGTGGAGTCCTCCTGCCGATGTTCCCAGTGCCAGCCACTTCCTTGTCGCTGCCAAGCTGGTACACTGCAGTAGATATTCAAGAAAGTTGTACAGCCGTACGTAAGAACGTAAGAAAAAAAACACAGCTCATTGAAAATAAATCTAATTCTAATTAATCTAATTCTGTATAGGATAAACAAAATAAGAACAAAACAAAGACACATTTGATAATAACACCCACCTTCAGCCTGCCAGAGTCTAAGCGTAGTGCAGAGAGAAGAGGATCGAGACAGTCAAATTCTGCTATTACATGACTGTGGTTCTCTGGTACAACAGGTAACAGAGACATTGTCACTGGTAAACCTCCACGTCTGACAAGAAATTACATAAAGGGAGTCAGTATAAAACAAATGTGAAATGGCTTATATATTAATTCTGAAAAACATTTTTCAGTCTTGGCTCCTGCCTTCCCAATGACCCTCAAGCATTTGGCATCATATGACTTACCGTACCTACCCTCCTAAATTGAATGACCATGATTCCACTTACACTGCCTCCAGTGCGTGTTTTGTCATCAGAATAACCAAGGAGGTGGAAGGTAGATTACAGATCACCTTCTTACTAATAATAACTAAAGAAAGCCCCTGGTCTACATGTAAATAGTGTTTACTAAAGCCAAGGAGGTTTACCGTCCTTAAGGTTGAACAAAATACATTTAACTTTTTGTAATCTAGTGTGTGGGTGTGTGTGTGTATATACACACACACACACACACACAATATACAATATATATACACACACAATATATATATACATACATACTATATAT
>JAODLI010012622.1:0-21252 GCA_027575585.1 Percopsis omiscomaycus | reverse complement strand
GGTTACAGTAAGTACTAGTATTTAACAGGTAGGGTTACAGTAAGTACTAGTATTTAGAAGCAGGTAGGGTTACAGTAAGTACTAGTATTTAGCTGGTAGGGTTACAGTAAGTACTAGTATTTAGCAGGTAGAGTTACAGTAAGTACTAGTATTTAGCAGCAGATAAGGGTCGTAGCCTGAACAGTGTTGTCTAGACGACGACCTACCAGATCACCAGGCGATCCCGCCTCTAGTACTAAGTACTAGTAAGTACTAAGTACTTATTCAACTTCACAGTTCACAGTTCAGCTAGGGAAAGTAACAAGTGAAAAGCTTAGAGGATGAGGTTAGTACTTCTACTTTCTAGACACAGTTTTCTTCTGTTGCTGCCTGCTCATTAGCCGCAGCATAAGCATGCAGGCAAGCCAGCAAGCGCTCCACCTTGTGGCAGTTGGCAGACTTGCGTGCGAGTGAACAGCGAGTACCACACACGTAAACCTATCCACCGGTCAGTGCGACCGAGGTCTCCCTGCAACAGAGGTCCTGCTTCAGACGCCCCCCCACCCCCCCACCCCCTCCGTTTTCCCTCACGCTTCTTCTCATGCCAACCATTCCTGATCCATCCCTGGTGGGTGCCTGACGCATGGCGTTGCGATTTCCCACTTCCTACCCGACCTGGAACAAGGCAGATGGAGACCCCTGCACCTTCACCCTGCCCCTGTGTGTCTCCACCCGGGCAGTGGAACGCAGGATGATGGCGGCCGGTCATGTTTGAGCCTGCTAGAGGGAAGGAACCAGCAGCGTTCAGCTCCTCAGCCATGAGCCCCAGCTCCCTGCAAGCCTCCCCAGACGAGCCTCCCGCACCCAGCCTGTCCCTCATCGGTGTAGTGCCCCAGTCTGGATGTCATACGGTGCATGGAGACGCCCTCATCATTTACCTGTCTGTGTGTGTGTGTGGGGGGGTCCTCTACAGACAAGCCCCTCTTCACGCGGGACCCCACCCAGCTGAAGGGCAGCTTCCTGTCCACAACGCTGCAGAAGAGCGCCATGGGGTTTGGCTTCACCATCATCGGCGGAGACGAGCCGGATGAGTTCCTGCAGGTGAAAAGTGTCATACCTGATGGGCCTGCCGCTGCCGACGGCAACATTCTTACAGGTACGCCCACGCACGTACACAGACACACACACACACACACACACACACACACACACACACACACACACGTCTCCACAGGCAAATAATGCTAACAGGGGTGTCGATGTTCAGTATTCAGTATACTCTCCTCTCTCATTTATCATCTCCCTTCCTCTCTCCATTCCTCTCTCCTCTCCTCCTCGGCTCTCCTCCTCTCCTCTCCTTCTCTCCTCTCCTTCTCTTCTCCTCTCTCTTCTCCTCTCCTCATATCCTCTACTCTCCTCATATCCTCTCCTCTCCTCATATCCTCTCCTCTCTTCTCCCCTCCTCTCATTTGTCCTCTCCTTCCTCTCTCCTCTCCTCTCCTCTCCTCTCCTCTGTGTGTCCTACTTCTGGGACGTTGTGGTTTATATTATCAGGGCTCAGACGCGAGGCAGAGGCTGCCGCCTGCGGAGCTGTGAAATTCCCAATTCCAGTTGAAACAGGCCAATTTCTGCTCACATGCCCTCCCGCCCGGCCCCAGCGAACCAGCCCGCTTTCAGGCACAAACACAAAATAAGTGTCTTTTGTCCGAGGGAGCGCTGCAAGCTTGCATAATGTTAAACATTAAACAGAGAGCACTGTGTGTTTTGGAACAGCAAAAATGTGCTGCCCGAGCATTTATTTGTGTTCCTATATGAGCTTGAGGATTAAGTGGGGGTGATATTTTTAGCTTTGTGGGGACGTATAGCTGTGACATGTGACTCGTGGATGCAGTGTCTTAATGCAGAAACCTGGAGGGGCTGTTGTTGTGTTGGATGCCAAGTGTAATCGCCCCCGGCACGCGTTCTGCACTGCGGGAGTTCCATAAATCCACGCGTCGTCTCATTTGCATGAGCTCGTGAGTGGCTGTGACGTTTAGCATTGTGGCTGAGTCAGCGCGGTCTAACTCAAACCGCATTACACATAATTAATCACACATAATTAATCACACATAACTTTTAATGCGTTATACGCCGTTTGGAAAGATGAGAACGCAAGATTGTGTGTCAGGTGGGGTGTGAAGTCCCTGGGAACGCCCGGCGCTACGTGACCATGGTCACGCAGCTTTCTGTGTCGAGTCGATGTTGGGGCAGAGCTATGGGGCAAATGATCTGCTGTCAGCTGATTGGATAACACTCAAACGAACCAATAAGAAAGATTGTGTCAGTTGCCCCGCCTTAGCAGGGTAAGTCAGGGACATGTCAATCGTGGTCTGTACATCCACGCTAATGTGTTAGACACACGCACACAGAACCCAAAATTAACTTTTTGACTCATCGGCCAAAGTGTCTGGTAGATGAAAAAATCCACCGTATATTTTTTTTACCGGCCAAAATAATATATTTCCAGGCTCAGGGAGCCAACAACTCGTGGAGAGAGAAAAGTAATGTGATGTCATAACTGAGGTGTCCTTGAAAGCTACAATCACAAACTTCATGCAGTATTTTCTGTAGGAAGGTCACCTCTGCTTTCTGACATAAAACAAATAAAACGAGGTTAAATGGAAAGCCTCTGATGAACAGGCAGTAGGCGGAATCATTACTGTTGGACCTCGTTCACACGTAAATAACAGCCCCACACACATTTATTAATATGAACAAGCTTGAGATTGTAGCTTTAAAGCCAAAACTGGCGTGTGTTTGAACCTCGACTGTAGATTGCGGAATTAAATGTGTGGTCAGGTTGACTTAGAAGAAGAGGCGTCGAGCCTTGTCACGACAGCTTTACAAGGTTACAGACCATCATTTACCATTCTTGCCACATCATCGGCAAGAATCTCTCTCTTCGCCCTTCCTGTCTCTATCTCTTCCCCTCCGCTCAGCAATTAGCGTAATTACGCCGTTAACTGCAAAATAACTGTTGACATTATCAACCTGGGTAGTGCTTATTTGAGCAATTTGAATATGAATCGCGCCTCGTGCTCACACTCGCTCACAGCGTCTTAGAGGAGGAGGAGGTGTTGCTTTGTGAAGCAGAAAGCCGTCGCTAATCTGGTACAAAGACACCACAACGTAGGCGTTCGTAAGACAGGCCTTTTCATTGGCAGACAGGTTTATAAATGGTTTTTAAGGCGCAAGTAAATAATTGCACCTACCTTGACGAGTAGAGAGCAGTTTATATTTTACAGATGATTATCTTTAGTGTGAAAATGCATTAAAGCTTTGCAGGGCATCCAGGAATACCATATTGGAATATCTGTCTCCCCAGTTTTTTCACTGGTTCAGCTATTGAACAGTAGACAGTTTTAATGTTTAAGGCCCATAACGTTATTCCTCCCCGCCGAGGAAAACGTCAAACGATGACATCGTCATGATGACATAACAACCACACCCGAGTGGTGAGTGGCATGAATTAATCTCTACTCCTCCCTACTCCTACTGCTCTCACCGGCTCCCACTGTTCTCAACCCCTCCCCGATCAGCTGCCTAAAAGAGGAAATGTGGGGTTCTGGGGGTGGGGGTTAAAACACAATGGGGGCGTGTACCTTTAAATAATAAGTCAATAAGTCAAGTTAAAATGCAATAAGGGATTGTACCTTTAAATAATAAATCAATAAGTCAAGTTAAAACACAATGAGGGCATGTACCTTTAAATAATAAGTCAATAAGTCAAGTTAAAACGCAATGAGGGAGTGTACCTTTAAATAATAAGTCAATAAGTCAAGTTAAAACACAATGGGGGAGTGTACCTTTAAATAATAAGTCAATAAGTCAAGTTAAAACACAATGGGGGAGTGTACCTTTAAATAATAAGTAAATAAGTCAAGTTAAAACACAATGGGGGAGTGTACCTTTAAATAATAAGTCAAGTTAAAGTCCAGCTGGTTCTCCTATGTTTCCCCCCGTTGCCTAGGTGACGTGATCGTGTACATCAACGAGGTATGTGTGCTGGGCACCACCCACGCCGACGTGGTCACGCTCTTCCAGTCGGTGCCCATCGGGCAGAGCGTGGCGCTGGTGCTGTGCCGCGGCTACCCGCTGCCCTACGAGCCCGAGGCCGCGTCTGGCGCCGCCCTGCTGGGCGTTGGGGAGCAGCGCCCCCTGCTGCTGAACGGCAGGCCGGGCTACGACGGCTACCTGGACTACCTGACGCGGACCGCGCCCCCTCTCCTGGCCGCGCCCCCCCACCCCGGGGACACGCACCTGGATGGGACCACGCCCCCCGACAGCGTCTCCATGGCGTCGTCGGGGGCGGTGGCGGGCGAGCTGCTGAGCGTGCGGATGCAGAAGGGCGCGGACGGCTTCGGCTTCACGGTGGCGGACGGTGGGGCGGGGCAGAGGGTGAAGCAGGTGCTAGAGCCCCAGGGCTGCCCCGCCCTCTGCCAGGGAGACCTCATCGTGGAGGTCAACCAGAGGCCCGTGCACGGCCTCACGCACGCCCAGGTGGTTGACCTGCTGAAGGAGTGTCCTGTGGGGGCCGAGACCACCCTGGTGGTCCAGAGAGGAGGCGCAGGTGGGTCTGTTCGTCTGTCCGTCCGTCCGTCCGTCCTGTCTGTGTAGCCATGTTCCAAATCGCTCCCTCGTTCCCTCGTCCACTATCCCCTTCATAGTAAACACTCAATAGGCTACTGCTTAGGGTGAAATACCTTGAGACACTCTAACTCTAACAGACGTTGCATGGGGTAAACAACTATAACTTTACGGTCTGTCCGCAAATTCAAATAAACAGTAGTCAAATGTCTTCTATTGAAAGATATTTATTTATTTGTATCTATTGAAGGATGTCAGTTTAGTGCACTATGTAGCAAGTAGGGAACAATTTGGAACTGTCTGTCCTGTGTACCTGTGTGTCTTTAGTTTCTTTAGTTTCTTAATCTTGACGCCACAGAAACAGTCATACAATGATCTGGCCTTCAGGTGAACTGTGCGCACACACACACACACATACACACACATACACAAAGCACAAAGCTGCTCTCGCATGCCTTCATGTGAACAGAGGCTGGTGTGTCTCTCCACATGCACAGAAACACCACCTGGCTCCCATCCAATCTGGAATTCCTGCCTCGTGCGTCTCTCAAGACCTGCCAAGGCCTCGTCTTACTGCAAGACAGCCTTTCTTTTCTGTCCTGATGGTTAAAAGCCCGAAGTGAAAGCGTGTTTTTTTTTTAAGTTCGAGATTGTTCTACTGGGCTTTTTATATTCCTTTTTTGATTGAGTGAAGCTTTCATAATTATAATGTTTTTAGTTGTGAGTCATACACAGAGCTTTTACCATCAGAAGCATCCAGCATAGTCTGTGTGTGTGGGTGGGTGTGTGTGTGTGTGTGTGTGTGTGTGTGTGTGTATGTGTGTGTGTGTGGGCTGCAGGTTCTATATAATTGTTTTAAGGGTTTTAAATGGCGATGGCACATTAAGGGGGCAGAGTAGATGATTGCTGTTGTGTCTGTTCTAAATCTGTGTGTGTGTGTGTGTGTGTGTGTGTGTGTGTGTGTGTGTGTGTGTGAATCCTTTGTTTGATTTCATTTAAATTTCCGTGTCAGTCAATCATAATGAATGACACATTACCATTAGCAGTCTGTTGGTTAACTCCATGACCTGTAACCCCAGTGGTTCATGGGAAAAAGAGTTTTAGAGCCCTACTGATACATGGATGCTACTGCAGAACCCGGAGGCAGGTGGCAGCAGTAGTGAGACTCAAAGCTCAACAGAAAACACTCTGAGAGCTTGTGTGTGTGTATGTGTGCCCTCAATTGACATGCACACACACACACACACACACAAACAGCTTGTGGGGACACACAAAGGTCAACAGTGTCCTCAGAATTGATTTATTAACAATTTTTACTTTATGGCCCCGCCAGTGTCTCTGGCACTCACACACACACACACACACAAGGGAGGGGGTCAATAGTTTTATGCCAAGATCTCACCAGTCTCCAGTTTGCCAGTGAAAACGCACGCACGCACACACACACACACACACACACACACACACACGAAAACCCATCCATCTGGGAGGTAAACAGTGTGAACTCCCTGCCATCTGTGTGGATTGAGAACTTGCAGCAGAGCAGAGACAGCAGCTTATTTACGTGGTGTGTTTCTTCTCATTGTTCCAGACATCATTGGCCATTGGATGTTTGGTCATTAGACGTGCCTTGTCTCTGCTAGACCATTTGTCTCTGCTAGACCACTTGTCTCTGCTAGACCACATGTCTCTGCTAGACCACATGTCCCTGGTAGACCACATGTCCCTGCTAGACCACCTGTCTCTGCTAGACCACATGTCTCTGCTAGACCACATGTCTCTGCTAGGCCACCTGTCTCTGCTAGACCATTTGTCTCTGCTAGACCATTTGTCTCTGCTAGACCACCTGTCTCTGCTAGACCATTTGTCTCTGCTAGACCACATGTCTCTGCTAGACCACCTGTCTCTGCTAGACCACTTGTCTCTGCTAGACCACGTAGTCTGCATCTAGCGACTCCCCTTGTGCCTCAGAGATCCACAGTGATCTTGTGATCGCTCTATCTCTCTTTCTCGCTCTCTCTCAGAAGCGAGGGAGCACAGTTAGAGGAGTGTAAGTGAAGGAGAGAGTGAAGGAAGTTGTACTTCCTCCCTCTGTGTGCTTGTGTGTGGGTTCCAACAGTGACACGTACACTCTACTCGGACGAGATCCTTTGGCTGGCATTGGGCGTTGCCATAGCGACAGGCTCTCAAGCCTGACTGGGTGTCTGGCTGAGTTATGCCTCAGAGGAGATGCTCTGAGCAGAAGATACAGTGTGTGTGTCTGTGTGTGTGTGTCCAGAGACTCATATGCTAGATGATTTAGCGTAACCACTGTGATCACAGTACACACCCATAGTAACAAACCATAATACAGTAGGACGGGCCGGCAAGTAAGTTTGGCCACGGGCCAATTTTTTCTAAGCCATTAGATGGTAGGCCAGAACATAATCAAAGGCTAATTTTATGATATTGGTTGAAAAAACGGAAAAATGGAATTTGCTACAGACTTACAGTGTCATGTTGTAAATGCTTAGTCAACTGCTCCCCCTGTGGTTAAATTGTGTAGGACAGTTGTGGACAAATTGAGCCACAGTTGTGTGCCAGTGTCTGGGTTTTGCGCTGCATTAAAGAATACAATATTAAAGAAGAATGGAAACACGGTGAATGCAAAGCCGGTGTGCAGTGGCGTGCAGTCATGGTAGACATAGGCAATGTAGGCACTGCCTTTCCTAGCTATCATAAAATAAGACATAGGCTATGATAATACATTCATTTATAAATCAACAGTTTATTCGTCTTCAGTCACATTTTCAGCAATTCGGCTGTCCATGCGTTCATACACACAGAAAGCAGTGCTGGCACCTGCTTTTTCTCCCATAAAACACATTCACAATGTCTCTAAACTTTCCTTTGAACAAAATAGCAGATAAGGGGAGACCTACACCGGATTTAATTTATCTATACCAAGGGAAAGGGCAGAAGAATGTGCTGAAAGCAGCAGGCTGTTACTGCTTTCCCTGTCTGCTCTCTGCAAATTGCCGACCGCAACAGCAACCGTAAATGACAATGTTGATATTTTTTCACCCATTACATCAGATTTAGCGGTTTATCCGAGGGTACGCTCCCGATGGACAGGATTTGAGTGCCTAACCAGCCAGAGAGCTCTACAATGAAGTTGTTGGTGTTTGCAAGTAATATAATATTAGCTTCGCTCCAGACAGAGGCACGAAAGTGCAAAAATATCGCACGTCGGCTATTTCAGAGGTCTTTCAAGTAAGCAATAAGAATCTTTTGAACTTTGGTCAGAACATTTCAGAATAAAAGCTCTTAATTCAGCCTGAAATTAAGCATCGTTGCAAAAAAGCTTTTATTTTGTAGGCAAAATTGCTAAAGAGGAATTGAACTGTGTACTGTGTGCCATGACGGAGATCTATTTCATCACCAGGCGCTATCCACTGACTAAAGTGCAGCCCGCAGTCTGATTCATGAATGTTTCTGTCTGCCATTCACTCTCAACATGGATAAAAGTATAATAAGCATTCTTCAGGTGGGGGTATATTCTCTATTTGGACATTATAGCTATACGAGGGACTATCATTTCGATATTGTACAATGAAAAAAAAATATAATTATATAAATATAAATATATGAATGTTGCCGACCACTGCAGTGGGATATTGTGGTTCTGGTGATATTAGAGCGTCTGCTAAACACCAGGGTGACTCCTGAGCTGGTCTGACAGACACATCAGCACCTCTGTCTCCCAGTAGCACCAAGTCTTGTCTCCCTATAGGTGTGTGAGACAGTCTCATCCCCAGAAAGCTCAGCGCCACGGCAACAGACACATGCAGTTTCACCTTGTTTACACCATGCACACGCCCATTTAACACACCCACACATGTGAGATGACACCGGAAGGTTACAAAGGAAAGACCATTTTATGACACTCTGATGACCTGTCCAAGTTTTCCATCCACCCACATGACTGGGTTATCAGCCTGAGGTCGGCCTCCCCACCGTACCATTGGGTCTTTGACCTTCCTCCTCTTGTTTGTGCAGCACTACAAATATCGGTAGATTTCTTCTCTTCCTTGGCCAAGCATTAATAAATATATTCATATTCAAGGACACAGAGATGACGATGATGATTTTATCGAACAGCACGCACACACTCAGTGAGATGGTCAGTGAGAGTTATGCTGTATTCAGGCATTCACAGTGCTGCACCCTGCCCGTTTTAAAAGAGAAGTTTTATGATGGTCAGGTATGATGTTTACACCAGATACACACTAGATCCTACACACTACATACTCGCTCTCTAGGAGCCTAGATTTATTCATGCACACAGACTTGTGTGGAAGTCAAAATCCATAAATCATCAACCTTTTCCTGAGGCTCACGCTGGATTATTTCAGAACTTCAGATCCTGGTGGGAGTTACCAGAACCTTCCACCAATAACAGATAGATCCATTCTAGCATGGTACATTATTCAAAACCCTTTAGAACACTGTGGATTTTTCTACAGGTGTTTTTGAATGACTTACAACACACCCACACACAAGAATACATACATACACACTCAGTATAAGATCTATAATACGAGAGTTCCTTTCAGGCATTTGAGCGGAATTCTGATTTTCAGTAGATTTGATGTGTGTGTAAATCTCACCTCATGAATATGTACTTTCTCCCCACGAGAGGCTGGTAACACAAATATCCAGGGGAGAGATTAGATTTAATTTAAATACCTGTTCTTCGCTTTGCTCGTGAATGCGGCTGTTTGTGAGAAATGGAATAATTACAGTTACAGTTGTAAACAACACAATATTTTGATCCCCTCTCATCCAATGGCTGTTATAATTCCGATATAGGGTATGTAGTTTGACATTAGAAAGGTTCTTATCTATTGACAGATAACATTATTAGTTTTTAAACAGTATCTGTGTCTATTGTGACCTTTACCGGCTGGCAGACAGGTAGAGAGGTGTCAAACAGCAGCGGTTGGTCCACCGGAGGTGATTGGCAGTGCGTATAGCGCCTCCCATTGGTCTATGTTTTGTCCACACGCTGGCGTTGCACATTAGCACTTCCCACCTACTGACTGTAGGGGATGTCACAATAGAAATAACCTGTTAAGTTCAGTACACTAGCTTGGATAGGAAGCCTGCTGGGTGTGTTTCAGTATCGTTCTGGGTTTAACCCCTCCTTTTGCTGGCACAGTCTGAGCCTCCTCGAGGGTCAAAAGGTGATTGGCTATGTTCCCAGGACCAATCAGACCGGCTATTGATCCCTGGCCAGGCACTCGGTGTGAACATGTCCACTGCCCAGCGGCCCGCTGGCACGGTACCCGGCTCATACTGTAGATCCATCTCTGTCTATCTCTCTTTATGTCTAGCTGTCACTCTCTGTCTCTCTATGACACCCCCCTATGTCTCTCTCTCTCTCTCTCTCTCTCTCTGTCTCTCTCTGTCTCTCTCTCTCTCTCTCTGTCTCTCTCTCTCTCTGTCTCTCTCTCTCTCTCTCTCTCTCTCTCTCTCTCTCTCAGTCTCTGTGTCTCTCTCTCCCTCCCTCGGCCCCAGGGCCCTTCTGACGCTTGACTTTGTCCCCTACGCCTCAGGGAACAGTGACTCATCAAAATTACTGTGGTCAGCGATCCAAATAGCGCCTACCTCTTCTCATCTGTCTGCCTAGTAGTTTATCTCACCTCTGGCTGCTGTCAGTCAGAGGTTTTCTGAGCAAGAGGTCTTGTATTGATCGACCTTATTTTGTGAGAGAAGAGGGAATTCATCAAGAGTTTTCTGTGTCCCTACCAAAATGTGTGTGTGTGTGTGTGTATATATATATACACACTACATATTCATATATTCCAGCTTGGGATAATTGAATTGTCCTTGTGTGCATTGAAAATAGAGCTGAATTCTAGATAAGCTATTGAAATCGCTGTGTGCCTGAACAGCTAAATTCCTCGGAATCGTGGTACCGGGTCTTCTAGCTTCGCTTGAACCCCTGGCCTGCATGGTAGAAACATAGATTGTATAAATAAATGGACAAACCCTAGGGGGGGTCACCCATAGATTTTATGAAGAACGGGTTTGAAGCCAAAGTGTGCTGGTTCGGGCCGTCGCCATCTCGGCGCCTAACTCCCGGCTATGTCTAATGAATGGATAATTGTATGGCTTAATATAATTTCAACTGATGAGTTATATAAAAATTCACCCCCCGTACAGTTGTCATGAACGGGGAAACCGGCTATAGAGACCATAACCGTTTTTTGTACCAGGCTGTAAACAACTGCTGTAAAGTTGGACATTTTAACATGGGGGGGGTCTATGGGGATTGACTCGCTTTTGGAGCCAGCCTCAAGTGGCCATTCGAGGAACTGCAATGTTTTGGCACTTCCTTATTGGCTTAATTTCTAAGAATCGAATGTTGCCGCTTAGGTAGAAAGCACAGAAAATGTTGGCGTACTATGTTAAAGGTCATTTTGAGAAGCATTTTAAACGTGGAATGTATGCTTGATATTCTCCCGCACTTCCAAAAACCTTTTACTGGCCTCGGGGCTCATGGGCAAGCTGCAGTGAAGCACAGCGGCCTTAGTTCATTACTACCCTAAACTGGAATCACCACTTAACAACTCCAGAGACCCACACATCTCCTCCGGTAATACGGCTTCATTAAAAGTGGCCCTAATTGGGGGCTGGTATATTGTGGAGTAGTGAATTATTATACTCATAAAATATTTACTGATGGAATGCTCCTTGCTACTTTTTACTATTTAGATCATCATAAAACTTCTTTTTTTTTAAATGCTGTAAATAAATGCAAATATATATCTCTGTTTCATTATTTTTTATAAATTACAGGCTTTTACAGACCCTGGTACTTCATGTCAGCTGTGGTTCGTTTGTGTTGCTTATTGTGTTAGTACAGCTAGTATTCTGTTTTACCCAGTTCACCAGTTAATAAGGTCAGTCCACATAATTAAAGAGCGGCTTCCCTTAGGTCCTCTGTTACCCTGCCTTGTGTCTTCTCTGTCTGGTCACGTCTCAAATAAATAGAGACTAGCCTCTTTAATTTGTCTGCATTTAGTTTCGTCATGTTTTAAACAGTCCTTCTAGGTGACTCTGCTGTTAAGGGAGTAACCCTGGCGGTAATGGCTCTTTTAGGCTTAACCGTGTTCTGTTCTCTCAACATTACAGGTCACTATTCCCCCTGGAAGAGCCCTAAACAGGTAACACGCCTCCCAAAACCGCTATTTCTGTCTTAATAATAATTAACATAGATGGCAGATGCTACGCTGAGCTAATTAAATATGTCTGAATGGCAAACCGGCGGCTGCTGTTCCCCAAGTAGGCTAGAGAAATAACAGTTCCCCCCTTGTTCCTCTATTAACTATCGCTGAAGTTCTGAGTATCTGTCCACCTCGGTGACTCTTACAATAACAGTTCTCAACCTTTGACCCTGGCTGGCTGGCTGTCTGATGGAGAGAAGGGTCAAGCATCTGGAGCAGGCTGACTCCCCTGCGTCAGGCCTGCCGACACACAGCCGTCTCAATGGGCTTCTAGTGGTGCTAGGAGGGGCTTTACACTAGCAGACCATTACACATTATGACTTAGAGACAGACTCTGCATTCATCCCTGGAGGGAAATATAGCAATATTGTCTATTACATTAGTAATCCTGAGTGTTTTTTCACGACCTACGGTACATGATCCTGGTTCAGGTGTTCCGAGAGCATAGATGCTGTTGTCAAGGTGACACAGTAGTACTGTTCCTGAAAGGGGGCAGGATAGTCTAGTGGTCAAACCCCAGAGTTGGCCTACCTGTAAGCATCCTTGAGCAAGATACCTAACCCCTATCTGCTCCATGTAATAACACCATGTAATTGTAAGTTGCTCTGGAAAAAAACGTCTGCTAAATGACCTAATTGTAATTGTAATTATAATTGTAATTGAAAGCTACAATGGCTTTAATCCAAGGTGACTCACAGATAGGCATCATGCTCAAGGATTCTTACAGGTCGGCATGTCGGGAATCGAAGGCCTTCTGGCCGCAATGCTAGCGTCCACACACACTGACGGACGTGCTGGCAGTTTTTCTGACACGTCAGGGTTGACATTGTGACCAACTGGTGTTGTCATAACGACTGGCGTCACCCTTGCAACTCAGCATGTGTTCCGTAGGGAGACAGTCCAGGCCACCACTTGTAGCAGGCTGCCGGAAGCCTAATGCTGGTGTTGTTCTACAACACACACGGTGACACACAAGGCCCCGGGACGCGTCCTGGCGGAACACTTGTGTTTTAAAAAGACGGACGTTATTAAAAAGCGCCTCGAGACGGGTTAACTACATAGCATCGCTTCTCCATGGGGGAGATTGCTTAGCTAGCAACATCATTTTTCTTATTTGATAAAAAATTTCATTTCATTTAGTTCAAGAGCTGAGGCTAGACAGCGTGGATTTAACTATAGGTTAAATCCATTTAACTATAGGTTAGATCCACAGCTATTTGATGAGCTGTCATGTCATGTCGTCATGTTGTAAACATGATGCACAAACACCCACCCTATATTACATTGATAGGGTGCGCTTATCGTCAAAAGCTGAACCATTTTTAACTTGACACGGCGTGTTGAAAACACGCTATTAATGGTTCGCAACGCTGTAAAAACAGCCGACGCGACGCAGCGGTGGTCAAACACATTCGTCAATGAAATGTAGGACTTACGGAATAAAAGACGCGTCCTGTGTGTACCCGGCCACACATGAATGTAAACACTACCGTACAGACTAGCCGATAGGCTGCAGGGTCATCTTTCAGATACTGTATATGATTATTAAAGGACTAGATATGCGAGCTTCTCCGGACTGTGTGTAGACGTGATTGACATCTCCCTAATGCACCTACACTAGACAGTTTAGCACATTGACAGCCTGACAGCTTCGTTTTAATTGGTTCTTCTGAGTGTTTGCAGTTTGCTGACCTCAGCAGCTCAGTCCTAAAGGTGCGTGCTGATAAGAGGGACTAGATTGGCTTTCACAGGTAGAACCAGGCAACACTAGCCAGTAAATTAGGTTTATCACAACCCTGCCACCTGAACGACTAAGCTAACTGCAATGGCTGTAGCCTGACAACCCAGACTAATATCCTTCTATCTCTCTGTTTATTTACTTAACTTGATAACCGCTGGACATTAAAACGACTAACCCCCTGCCTTAGCGTACCTTCAGAACCTCTCCCTGCCTCTCCTTCCGAGGAGTCATTTGTGACGAGGTCAAAGTTCACCCGACGGCGCTGTGCTTCCCAGGTCCTGGAGCAGCGGGACTCCCAAAGCGGCCCAATTCCGAGCCTGTCGGCCCCTGTAGTGCCCCACAGCGCCCCCTGCCTAAACCACAGGGGTGGACCAGAACCCTTTGAGCTCTATGAGAAGTCCAGATGTGTCTATGAGAGCAGCCGTAAGTATAAGAGCTGTCACACTCTGGGATGCACCCCCCCCTAGTGGAGACACCTGGACGGTTCCCTTGGGATTAAGATAGACATTACACACGCGTGCGCGCACACGCACATGTAATATATAAAATAATATAGCCCCTTCAAAACAAAGTTACAAAAAGCTTTAAAACATTATAAAACAAGTACACTGTATTACGTTTTTACTGCTCAGAAAAGATAAAAATCTGCTTTAAGCATCTGGCCTGCCTCTTAGGGAGCGATTATGTTCACGCTGGCAGCGGGCTTATCTCTGTGCTTTGTTTGGTGACAACGGGAAGTGCTTTAAGTACCATCAGATGGATGTCAATACGTTGGTGCAGTACTTGGCCCTGGCGTCCCGCGAAGCCCGGCCATAAAAGACATGAAACAATCACTCCACACGGCAGCGGAGCTCCTCACTGTCGTCTCCGAGCTAAGGAGCACTAAACATCACAAGGCTGCCGGCTACAGGATGAGGAGAGACGGGTGGAGTTTAAATAAGGCCACCCAGAACTTGTGGACGGAAATGGTTAGAATGTCCCCCTCCTTGTCCAGCTCAGGTCAGTCCGCTCACTAGATAGACGTTGGTGGTACGGGCAAACTGATGGTGCTGTCTGGGGCGGGCTCTCAGTGCTGTCTCTTCTCTAGTGGGCTGACTGGGCTCTGAACCAGGTTAGTAGTAGATGATTGATGAATGAAATCACTGTATAATATAATATATAGTATCTCATCATGATCATTTAATCAGAACAATATACATTTGAAGGATTGGCTTGAGCAAACAATTGTCACCTCTCTTCATCTATTCATAGTTTATTCATGTTTAACGGTAAATATGACGAATGGAAAGACACGTGAGAGTGTTGACTGTAGCTCGTAAAACCAGTAAATCAAAAATGCGCTTTGTTTGACCTCTCTGCTGTGAACTCAAGCAAACAAATAAAAGAAAGAAAAACAAATAGATATCGCCTGAAGGTCAGATCCATGGTTCGACCAGGAGAATCATTGTAGAAGGTTTCTGTGGCAAAAGGTTTCAGTAATTTCTCTGTAGTCCTGTTTGGTGTTGTTTAGTGTTGTTTCTTCATTCCTCTGAACTCCCAGTGGCAGCCGTGCGTGATTAAAATCTTCACAAAGCAAATCTATTTTTCATTTACTCACTTCTCTGTAGCGGGGTTCATGTCGGTACTTTGTGCCGCAGCTGCTGATTGCAGATCAGCGCCTGCATCCCGGCTCAACACAGAACAGGGGATGGGCATATTATACGCTGTAAGCACTTCCTGACTGTTATGGATGATGTGGGAAGTTCGCTGCGACATTATCGCTGAGCCAGGGCCTTCTGTCTTCTGGTGTGTGTATATTTGTGTCTGTGTGTGTGTGTGTGTTCTCGCGCACAAACTCGTACTGAGCTAGCACCTATGTTTATGCCCGGGTGTGTGTTTATCAGTGTGTGTGGTTATTTATGGGTACTTCATCTCTTCCCATCTAGAACCTGGGCAGCAGCGGACCGTTTTTCCTTTGGAACCTTCCGGTAAATATGGGGTTTCAGCAGGGATGCTTTTCAGAGACGCAACTGTAATAAAATCTAATATATTTACCAATATAACACCCTCAGAGAGAAGAGAATGTAATATTATGACGTGATATTGAGTTTGTTTGGCAAACTCCGAAAAATGAATGAGTACCACTGCTGTAGCTCTAGTGGTTATTGTAATGATTATTAGTATTGTTCATAGTTTATAGGTGTGTGATTTATCAGCATTAACAAGCAACAACCAAACAAACGACAGCAGTAACAATAGTAATAATTGAGACTAGAAGCTGAATATGTTTATATTATGCTTGTATTATATTTTATTTGTGTTCTATTATATTGTGTATGTGTTGTGCTGGCTTGCTTCAGCTGGAACAGAGTTCCAGGACATTGAAGTCCACCTCCGCAGACAGAAGTCTGGGTTCGGGTTCCGGGTGCTTGGCGGCGAGGAGGCGGGTCAGCCTGTGAGTCCGGAGACACGTGAGAAGGCTCGTACGGCCACGGGCGTGGCACCCTGTCATTTCCCCCTTTCTGGCCCACTACACACACCCCTAACCTTTGACTTTTGACCTCCCAGAGAGAGTGACTGCTTATCATCATTTAAAGGTTTCATATTAGTATCAACTGCTATGAGGTTGTTCCGCTGTCCCTTTAAGAAGCTGTAAAATGTGTACTGTCTCTTTAAGAAACTGTACAGTGGGAGGTGGGATATCTGTGTGCTCAGAAACGAGCTGTTTGGGTTTCATGTTGTGATGTCACACTGTCACAATATGCTCCGGCAGCTGAATGACAGCTCAGCCTTGACACTGACTTGCTATATACTATATATAAATAATGTACACCCCCCCCCCCCCCCCCCTAGTAATTTTTTGGGGACTACAGTTGTAGTCATTGAACAGATGCATATAGGGAACAGGTGGAGTCACAGAGCATCCGGTCCCTAGCTTAGCTTAACGCCCGCCTGTCCTCATGCAGGTCCTCATAGGAGCCATCGTGGAGAACAGCCCGGCCGACAGGGACGGGCGTCTGCGGCCCGGAGACGAGCTCCTGCTGGTGGACGGCATCCCCATGGCGGGCAAGCCCCACAGGCACGTCATCGACCTGCTGCACGCTGCCGCACGCAACGGACAGGTCTCCTTGGTGATCCGCAGGAGGCTGCAGGCTCCAGGTGGGACTGGGATCTGGTCTGGTCTGGACTGGTTTAGTCTGGTCTGGACTGATTTTGGACTGGTTTGGTCTGGATTGGTTTAGTCTGGTCTGATCTGGTCTGGTCTGGTCTAGACTGAAATCGGGTTTAGTCTGGTTGGGACTGATTTTTACTTGTCTGGTCTGGTCTTGTCTGGACTGGTCTGAACGTTTTTTTTATATATTGTATTTCCGGCCAGTCTTCATTTATCTGGTCTCTACTGGTCTAGTGTGGCCTGAACTAGTGTTGCCTGGTCTGATCAGGACTAGCCTGGTGTGATTTAATTTAATCTAGTCTGGCCTGATCTGGTATCTCTCTGGAATTATCTGGTCTAATCGGGTTTGAGTTGTTATTTTCTGGTCTGCTTTGCCCCCGTCTGGTATGATCTATCTGGTTTAATCAGATCTGGTCTGGTCTGGTCTGTGTTTCAGTTTAATTCCATTTGTTTAGTTCTTCATTCCCGCCAGTTGAGAGTTTCTGGGATGTCTCACCTGTCTCTCATCGTTTTCTGCTCCGCTCTCTCTTCTTCCGGAGGAAAAAACTGTAGGATAAGATTAATTATCGGAAAAGCTAATTAATTGTATGTTACCCTTTCCTGCCAAAGACAAATATTGACCCATGAATCTGTTTATTATTTGGTGAAATAGTTTAAACATTTCCTGATATCCTCTAAAGCTGTTAAGGCTTTAGGTTCTATTTGTCAGTAAACGGCTTGGTCAGATTAGTGGCAGGTCCTAGTTAACCCTGGATCAATAACTGATTCATTAAGTGGCTTCATAATCATAACCACTGCCGGTGTCTTGTGCACGTTATGGGCCTGAACTCCTTCGGGGATAGAGGAAATATGATGTGATCAGACAGGAAGTTGAGCCACTAATCTGAGTAACGTAATGCTCAGTAGAAACACACACACACACACACACACACACACACACACACACGCTGTTTGAGTCCGTCTGAAGCCTTTCCTTTTATCAGATCTGGTCTGGTCTGGCTTAGTCTGGTCCAGATTGATCTGGTCTGGCCTGGTCTGGTTTAGTCTGATCTGGTCTGGTCATAACCTTAAATGCTCGTTCATTAAACCAGGGGCAAAAAAACAGTATGTAAGCTTTATAATACATTTATATGTTTGTAAACTATCAAATACGTTTTTGACTTTTGAAGGTCGTGGCTCCAGAGGTTTATAAACCCACAGTGTATCTATTAGGTGTTGTGTAAGTAGCTTCTCAGCTCTCTACTGCCCCCTACAGGTGATACAGTGTATCTAATAAGTGTTGTGTAAGTAGCTGCTCTGCTCTCTACTGCCCCCTACAGGCGAGTCGTGCCCGGAGAACGGTCGAAGCCCGGGCTCCCTGTCCACGCTGCACAGTTCGCCGCGCAGTGACCTCACCACGGGCCCCGCACCGGCCACCGGCCACCCCAACCCCTCCTCCTCCTCTTCCTCGGACGGGCCCGGCCAGGCCAGTGATATCATCATCAGCCGCAAGGAGAGCGAGGGGTTCGGCTTCGTCATCATCAGCTCGCTCAATCGCCCGGAGGCGGCCACCGTGAACAGTAAGTCCCCTAGTGGGCACAGTGAGTCTTGTGACCCATGAGTCCAACTCCCAGACCACTAGATTTACCTGGAGCATCTGTGCCCCCCCCAGCCGTGCCCCATAAGATCGGGCGGATCATCGAGGGCAGCCCTGCGGACCGCTGCGGCCGTCTGAAGGTGGGCGACCGCATCCTGGCAGTCAACAGCCAGGCCATCGTCACCATGGCGCACGCCGACATCGTCAAGCTGATTAAAGACGCCGGGCTGAGCGTCACGCTGAGGGTCCTGCCTCAGGAGGGTGAGGCGCACGCACACACACACACACACACAGACACACACACATGATGATGACACAGTCTGTCTGCGCAGATGATCAGCCAGTATGTCACTAATGGAACAGTACACTGTGACAGTCCAGACTGTAGCTTTAGAGTCATGTTGTCCGGTCCTCTCCCAGAGCTCAGCAACCCTCCGTCGGCGCCCACATCCGAGAAGCAGAGTCCACTGGCCCAGCCTCACAGCCCCAAGACCCAGCCCAGCCCGGGAGCCACCACAGAGCCCAGCCCCCCCGCCGCCCAGCCCAGCGCCACGGCAACGCAGCCCTGCTCCGTGCCCCAGCAGAGCCCAGTGGCACACATTCCTGCTCCACCTCAGAGCTATGCCCACGAGAGCAGGTAACCTCCGCCCTCCTGCTGAGCTCCCAGCGACACATACTAGGTCATTTAGCAGACACTTATTTGCATTTACAGTAAGTACTGTATTTACAGTAGCAGCAGGTAGGGTTACATTAAGTACTGTATTTACAGTAGCAGCAGGTCAGGGTTACAGTAAGTACTGTATTTAGCAGCAGGTAGGGTTACATTAAGTACTGTATTTACAGTAGAAGCAGGTAGGGTTACAGTAAGTACTAGTGTAACCCTTTTAGTTTAAACTTGATAATATATAAGTCAAATACATTTTTATATGTATAGTTGTAGTATTTTTAATCACTTTACAGTTTAATGATCCTAAAGTTGCAGTTGGTTGATTCTGCAACATTTATCATTCTTATAGCAAGTCTCTCTCTCTCTCTCTCTCTCTCTCTCCAAGCCATTTCTTTCTCATCATTTAGCCATCTTTTCTGCGGTTTGTTGTATAACATCACTTATGGACTGTTAAATTATTCACGTAAATTGCTTCTCTATAGAGGTATGTTGCTGAATATTTCAGCAACATCTTCGGGGGGGCAAAATGAGCCATGCTGTTCCTTTATTCCTCACGTAGAGTTTCCAAATGTCTTTGTGCTAAAGATGCGCGTGCTGCTGCGCTACGTGTCAGCCTTCGGTAGGACTCTCCGAGCCTCTTCCTCCAAGGTGACTGGTGTGTTAGTTACAGGTCAGAAGTCAAGGCGAGGCAGGACGTCAAGCCCGACATAAGGCAGCCCCCGTTCACCGACTACAGACAGCCGCCGGTGGACTACAGGCACCCCCCACCCGTGGCAGACTACCGCCAGCCCCCCACGCTGGACTACAGACACCCCCCCCTGCTGGACTACAGACAGATGGCTCCGGACGCCCGGCAGTTCACCATGCCGGAGTACAGGATGCCTCCGGTCCAGGTACCCTTGCTATCTCCAGATGCTTCTAGAGTTAGCACAGTGGACCACAGGATAACAAAGGCTTCGCCAGGCTTTATTCTCTCCGAATGAAGCATGTCTGTCTTGTATGATCATACTGTATATTTACATGTACAGCATTTAGCAGACGCTTGTATCCAAAGCGACACTTGCAATAAGTACACGTGTCAATAGCTGAATAGGTCATACACCAGTCATGGTAAGCAGACAAGATTCTGTTAGAATAATGACAGCAGCATGTCATCAGGGCTAACTTAGATATACATTTCACAACATACATTACATATCAATATACCATTCAATCCTCACAATGATTGATAACACCCTAAATACCAGCAAAGCGCGAGAGACTATTATTATTATTATTATTATTATTATTATTAAACTCTGGATGCATGAAAAAATACAAATAAAACAAGCTAATTAACATGTCAAAATAACGGCTTTACAGATCAGAGCTCTCCGCTTAGATTGCCTGAATAAAAGGATGCGTTCTGATTGGTCTCTGGGGCACCTTGAAGCCCCTCTGATTGGCCGCCGCTCGTGTCTTTCAGCTCCCACACGACTTTGACTTCTTCACGGTGGAGCTGGAGAAGAGCGTGAAGGGGTTCGGCTTCAGCGTCCGCGGAGGGCGGGAGTACAAGATGGACCTCTTCGTCCTGCGCTTGGCAGAGGACGGGCCTGCTGTGCGCAATGGCAGGATGAGGGTATGATGTCACTTCCTGTACAGGAACATCCATCAGTATAACTCAGAGATTATCCTTTTGTCAGTGTTTGTAATTTCCCCAAAGTTTTGCCTCGTCCGTAAATATTCCTACTTTTTATTTAGTACATGTACTGTCACTTTAATATGTAATATTCATATTAAAGTAATATGTCACTTTAATATGAATTTAAATTTTGCTTTAAATATGCCTGGAGACTTATTTAAAGCAGAATTAAAACTCCTTTTGTTGTTTTGTTCAGAGTTTGGGAGGAGCGGTGTGGCGTGTAGCGCAGGCTGATCACCAGCTCCTCCCTGCGCGTTTCTACGGTCAGATCGGTCAAAACGTTCGTCTAACGGCAGGTTAAGTTGCAACAAGACGTCAGTGAATCGCCGTGGGGCTAACTCCTCCCTCGCTCCTTGTCCGACACAGCGATGGCTCTCCTCTGCTGTCAGGAGGTGGAGGAATAATGAGACCTCCATCCTGCCTTCCACCTCTCCTCACACCACCGTAATGACTCCTAATGACTCCCCTCTCCTGGCCCGCCAGCTCTCCAATCACCCCGGCCATTACCGCAAGACTCCTCCGTTTATTAACGGATTTGCTCAGCGTTTTCCCGGGTGGGG